>JAUZNC010011751.1:0-30287 GCA_034780395.1 Vannuccia rotundouncinata | reverse complement strand
GTGCGGTGCGGTGCGGTGCGGTGCGGTGCGGTGCGGTGCGGTGCGGTGCGGTGCGGTGCGGTGCGGTGCGGTGCGGTGCGGTGCGGTGCGGTGCGGTGCGGTGCGGTGCGGTGCGGTGCGGTGCTCTAGTAAATACAAGCAAATTTTAAATATAAAATTATCATTAATCAATGCTTACTGAAACGGCCTCAACAATTCCATACATTACACTCGAAAACGTAGTGTCTACTTAAAGATTCGACTAGTTAAGATATGGATTAGAATAATTTGTACTGTCGAGTCAATTTTTACTTTATAAAATATATATAGAAAACGTATTCATATCAAACGTATTAGAATAATATTTCAATAATTTACATAGTCATACTAGACAGACCAAATTGTATATAGACGTACCTACTCTTCAATATTCACTATTTATGTTTATATATAAAATTCAGAATATGTTCTTAATGACATTTCATCTACATATATTAAAATCTAAGTGATCTGGTAATTGATGATTTCGTGATCCCGACCCAAATATAAAATGTACTATTATACAAATACAGAATAATGACACTGAATTTGTAAACAGTGATAAAAATAAAAATAAATATATACATATTTTAAATATACAATATTTTATTGTAGTAATAACCATATCGCCTAATTGATATTCGGTAACTTTCCAGTATAAATATAAATACACCTTTTGATTACGTCATAGGCAAGTCCCAGTAACATTAAAACAAACATTTTGTTTAGATACATGTGGGTATATATTTATATTCGATGGTAATACATTTCTAAGAGTTGCCATCCATTTCTCTCAAAATCCCTCTTTTGTTATTTTTATGGCGCCCATCTTGGATTTTTACGATTTATGTTCGCCAAGGAAACAATTGGGCTTGGTACTATGTCTGAAATTGATTAGAATGTATCATAGTTGATTTGTGCCAAATTTGGTGCTGTTATCAAAAAGTCCTCTGTTTTTAAAAGATACGTTCAAGAATATGAAACATATGATTTCAATCGGATATGCCAAGAGCTATAACGAACCAATTATCGACTGCAACCAATTTATTTTTCAGATTTAAATATATGTGACCGACCGATACAAATTCCCAAAGTTATAAATATTCTCTTGAAAAACATTGAATGGATAAAACAATTCGTCTCTTTCAATGGCATGCAAGTTAACTGGTCCTCCTGAAGATGCACTGCAATGATGCATTAATTGACAATGATCGTGCTTATCTTTAGCATTTTGAATATCGAATAACATTTGGATTTGGATTTTAATTTTTATACATTGCTGTTTGATTCTGTTTGTATGTCGTACAAAAAAATCTTGTAGGATCCTTAAGTATCTATCAAAATTTCGATATAAAAACACATGTGAAACCTTTTGTTATAGAATCCTTTTGGCATAAAAAGGATTGTTTTCTCCAAGTGTAGAATTTTAGGTGGGTTCCAATAAAGATAAACTTTAGTTTCCTATTGAAAATTTTAAAATGTCCTTTTATAGGTACTTACATTTTTTAAATGTGGATATCCTAAATGATTTTTGAACGGGACGGTACCTTACTGTTCGATTTGTTAATAGAATATTAAAAAATTGGTCAAAAAATATTTTTTTAATTTTTGAAATTTAAAGACTAAATTGTGTATTCATTTATTTCAGTTATAATTTATTACTATGAATATTGCATGTATGTAATTTTCTTGTACCGACGGTATGTTATAAAATCCTTATTTTCAAAAATTGTATCTGCATTTTCACTTGCTTAAAAATGCTTAGAAATATGTGTTACACTTTTACACATAAGTTTAATTGATTCAAAATAAAAAAGAATATAATATTTCTTAGTATAGCTACTTTGTGAAAATTCTGGCATTATATTGCACGTTAATTTTATCAAATTCTGATCACATAAAATGGTAATAATTTATTATATATTAAATTAGTTATCAATGTATAATACAGTAATAAAAGGCTTTTTTATTTTCGTGATTCTTAGAGTGATATAGTTCTATTGAGTACTATTGATAAAGAAAGATTATTATATTTCTTTACTATAGTAATTATAATTACGATTTACAATATTTTAAAAATAAAAAATACATTTGAATAAATATGTTAAAAAACATTTGAAAATTTGAATCATATTATGAATTATTACTAATTGAAATAAAATATTAAAAATACAAATATAACAAATTAGAACGGAAAAATATATTTTCTGAACTGAAATTTGAGAAACAAAAGAAAAAACAAGTGAGGTTTATATTACACAATCATTAGGTTATTTGATGTATTGCCAGCAATCCCCTAGTGCAGTGGGACAGCCGAAGAAAATATTTTCAGCCTTTCTATGTTCTAATAAAATGTCTAAGTATAGTGTTCGCTTGTGTAAGGATTATTTATATTTTGCTGCAAAAGAATTTTTCTACTATACAGGTAAAATAAATATACTCTGAGTACAATTAGAGAGTTATATATATTACTATATAGTATTTTACCTATTACGAATCTGATACGAATTGTAAAAAAAAAGTATAGGCCTGTCACAACAGTTGCGATGTCCACTATTAATAGCGACTAATTTGCATTTGGGAGGTTAAAAAAGTATTTTATAAAATAAAATAAAATTCAATTCAATCTATTCTGTTTTATATCATTTTAACAAATTTATTGATATTTTCGATCCAGAATTGATTAGTGTAACTCTTGCCACAGATATAACTCTATAAGTTAATTTGATCTCGTGGGGAAAATTTGGGATGTAGTATTTATAATGATGTATTTTCAGTTTTATCGATATTGCGAAAAATTAATTCGCCTTTTCTGAATTCGATATTTAATAAGAATCGTTCATAATTTTTCTATTAAATATTAATGGCTTTATTTTATTAAATATCCCGTAGATTCATGTTTTGAAAATATTAAAATATAGATAAGTTGAAACATTTAAAACCGTTCTAAACAATTATTCAAAAACAAATGAAATATTATTAAAATGATATTATAACTTTTATTAAAATAAAATATTAGTTTAATTATAATTAATTTTGAAATTCGTTTGAAATTCGTGTTAGTGATCGTTTGAAATTTTAAATTAAACAACAATTCGTTAGGATATTTCAAAACAATAAACATATTTCAGAACCATATGACCATTTATTATTATTTAAGTAATTATCTTTTAAAATCAATAAAAAAATGTATTGGGGTATACTTGTAATTCAAACTTATATAACCTTTTTAATTACCAATGCAAATTGGTTATAATAATAATAATAATAAAACTATAAAAAAAGCAAAAATACTTGGAAGATTGCAATACGCTATTTCAGGATGGTGGGCTTCACCTCAACAGCAGACCGCAATAGAATAGAAAAATTTATTCAAAGATCCAAAAAGTTTAAATTATGTAATTTTGAAAAAAACTTGGAAAAAATAGCCGAGGATCAAGAAACTAACTTATTCAAAAATATCATCAGCCCAATAAATGAACACATACTAAAGAAATTTCTACCGCCCCAAAACTCACACAAATACATAACTAGATCTAGAATTTCCACGCACGACAGAGAGATCCCGCTGCTGAATAATCATAATTCAAAATGTTTCGTCACAAGGGTGCTGCACAAAAACAAAAACATAAAATACTAGTATATTATATTTGTTGACATTTACAATATATCCATAACAGTTTTGTACAATTACAATTTCACACCAACTATTAACTATCTATATTAAAATTATCAAAAGGTTGTGGTTGTCCTTTTTTCAATCTTTTTTACATTATTAAACATTATACCTGTATATATGCATATATGCGTCTGTCATTTTTGCCAATAAAGTCTATTTATTATTATTAAGTATATTAATCTTTTTTTGTCTCTATCTATCGATTCCACAATACTTTTTTCTTGGTATTTAGTAAAAAAAATATTGTTATTTAGAAATAATTGGAATCCCCATTAACCCTATCCATACCGGTTTTTTTAACCTACGCTAAACTTGCATAGACTATATAAGAAAATATTACGAATTATTATTTTGAGGAACTGGTTCTTACATTTTTTAATAATTTATTTAGTTTTATTTAATAATTTCACAAATTGAATAAGTCGATGGTCCGAAATATAGATGTTTCAAGTGTTGTAATAATTTTTTGAAATGTCAATATAAATAATATAAATAAATCATTTTTACGTCATCAAGCAAGTAAAATTTGTGTATTCTATAAATACCAGCTAAGCATGTCTATGCTCCATCGCTATATTCATAGGATACTTGAAAATGGAGTTATTTTCAAATGTCTGTAACTCTAGAAATATTTTAAGCAAAAATATTAATCAAAATACAGAAATGAATTTTTTGAGATCATTTTTTATACATGTATGTAGTTTCTTATAAATGCTATGGTTTCCTAAAATTGCAAAAAGTCGATTGGTTAGCTCAAACCATAAAATAAAGGAAACAAAAAATGAATGTTAGCTTAATTTTATTTAAAATTTATATCTGTAATTTAGAAAATATAAAAAATCTTTCACTTTTTGATAAAACATTTAATCGATCCACTTGTATTTCTTTTTACTTTTAATTGTTAAAACAATTTTAGATTGCCATAAAATATATTTCTTGATCGATTACCTAGTGTATAATAAATTCACAGTAAAAATTAAACACGAACAAGTTGTAAATAATTTTTTAATAGAAAAAGAAATAAACAAATATTAAAGGGTTCAAAAATATTATGTTTGCCCTTATTTATGACAATTTCATTTAAATGAACTACATAATAGGGGCATTACACTATATTACAGATATTAGACTAAATGCATTTATTTTTTGTTCAGTGAAAATTAAATTTTAAATTACATATATCATATAATTTTGATTATTTTTTCATCAATAGCGTTCAAATAATATTAAATTAATTATTGTTTTTATACTGAAATATCTATTAATTTTCTGTTTTACAAAGCACTTTATGGTTAATGTTAGTAAAAGTTTTGATGTCAATAATTTAGGAAATTTTTCTAGTCTAAAATTTATATAGTAAACACCCTGAAATAATAGAACTTGTTATTTCTAATAATAAGATTTGATTTTAGTATAAACATATATTTTATATCATTACCTTCTATACTTACTCAGGTAGAAGTTATGCAAAACATAATCTTAGATTCATTTTTTATTCTAATTGCCATATTAAATTTATGTAGTTATGTTAATTACATTGCATAGGTACATTTCATAGGTACATAATTATGTATATATTTTAATATTTGATCTTGAAACTGATAGATACCCGCTCTTTATTAAAATGGAAATTTTTATATGACATTCTCGTGAATATACTTATAATATAGTCTAAAAGGTAAATATATTTATACAATACTATAATTTTAAATAAAATGCACAACTACTTATATAATTCGATGGGAATATAACAATTTCCAAAAATATAGTTTACAAAAGATAATTATAAATTACCGTGGGAAAAACTGCATCCGTTTTATCCTCTAAAAACAAACCGAATCATTGGTTAACCATGAAAAACATAATCCATTGGATGATTCAAATAGAATATAACCTCCCATGTTTTACCAGCGATCCTCACTTTCAACTAAACAACAATTATGATCGTGAACGCAACAGCCAACGTCTCAAAGAATGAAACGATTCCGTCAAAACATGATTATGTTGGTTTAATCGGTCCATTGTGGTTTGTGTTGATAGCAGTCATATTCGGTTTCTGGGGAAATTTTTGGTTTCTAATCGTAATAGTAAGGGTTAAATTTCTTCATAAAGCTCTCTATCAAATCTTATTGGGAGTCATTATCCATGATTCGGCATTAAATTTGATCATGGTCCCATTTGAGACCATTCAATCAATAATATTCTTCAAAACTAACCAAATTATTGGTGCAGAGTTATGTATTTTTGAAAGTCCGTTACTGTTAGTAGGTCTTTATGGATCGATAATGTGTCAATTTCTTGTTGCTCTGAATCGTGGTTTTGCTGTCTTCAAGCCGATACAATACAGAATCTACATGACACCACGATTTTCAAGAATTTTGGTTTTAATAGTTGGTTATATATTTCCAATTGTGGTATTTTTTTCGCTACACACGTGGGAGATAGAATATATAATTTCCAGTAAATTAGGCGACTGTACTTATAAGTTCAATACCAATGTCTCGGGTGAGTTCGTCAACATTGTATTCAACTATTTACCGATATTTGGTAGTATGATTGTTTACGTGGCTATCAGTTTCCGAATTATTCTCACAACGAAGAACCAACGTTCGGAGATTGTTAAACGAGCACGAGGAAGTCTCAATATGTTCTTCTGTATGTTAGTCTTTGCATGTTCCTTTATTTCCATCCCCATTGGTCGGTCTGTTGGAGTGTTTGGCCGGGATCTTACTGCCACAATTTGGTTTATTATATTTGCTCGACTGAGTTTCACTCTAAATCCAGTGAGTATATTATATCTTTTTAATTTTTATATCTCTCGAAAAAATGAACTTGCATAAAATATAATATTATTATTTAGAAGTGAACATCATTTACAAATTGTTCAGAAATGTTTTTTTTACTTTACCCATTCAAAGGCTGTATAAATATAAATTGGAAAACAATTTTTAAACTAATATTTTGATAATTATTTATATATATATATTTTTAAAACATTTATGTATATATATTTTTTAATGTTTTTCAAAAGTAGTACAGTTTTTATTAATTATTATTGAGGGTTAGATACTTAATGAATACGTTGTTTTACCGATCTTGTTCGTTCTGTCATGGAAAATATTCTTTTACAATAATATAATAACTAAGATAGATTGTTAGCTTAGATGGTTATATTGTATTTTGGTATACCCTCAAACATCTTGTGTTAACATACTATATTAAAATACTTAACAATGTGGTGTAGCTGAATTGAATATATAAATATATTTACTTTGACATTTTAAAAAAAATTCTCTATATATCAAAAAAATTCACTATAGTTACAAAGTTTTAATTTTTTGATTCCTTATTTATTCTTTTAATTTTTTTTTTGAATAAAATCGTTTTCGTTTCTTAGTTTTAATATTAATTCATCACAGTAAACAATTTTTTCATATGTTAACGTTTTAATTTATTTTAAAATTTAAAACCCTTGTTAGATGATTACATAAATTGAATTTGAATCCTATTTTTTGCCAACCTTAATTACTTATAAAATTTTATTCTTTTCATTTGTTTCATGATTTAAGATTAACTAAAAGTAATTAACGTTTTTTGGATAACACACTTTTTCAATTTCTTAAAAATTCTAAATATTTTTGTTATATAAAGAATAAATTTTTATAAAATTAAATGACTTATTATTAATTATTATTAAGTTTTATTCATTTTTATTTAAATTGTTTAAACAATTCTTATTAAACAATCTTGCATCAAGAGCATCAAGTATATTATTATTTTCATTGTGAATGTGTGTGTGAGGGTGTGCTTGAAGATACTTCATTATCAATCAAACAACCAAACAATTTTTAATATACGTATTTATTTATACTTTTCAAAGTTTAAATTTTTAAAGCATAACATTTTTTCAAAGATTTTAAACTTATCAAATATGTTCTATTTAGATTTTCTACTTCGCCTTCGATACTCAACTTTGGAAAGGAAGTGTTATCTTCTTTAGAAGAAATATATTGCGACAAACTTTGGATGAGCAGAGCGTAGATGATACCACATTTCGACAAGTTGATCCCATTGAATTACGCACTGATTAATTATTTATGGATCTTGTTCTGGATGGTATACTTCTTATTTGTAATGAGAAATGTTTGTTAAATGTGAAAATGTTTAGTTTAGAATTGTGTCAATCTGACTTGTTAATGTGACTTCATCTGTTTTACAAAACTTTAAAATAGTAAATAGTTTTATTTGATTATAAATATATATATTATCACAATTACAATTTTTAATACGATACAAAATATCAGAACATATGTTTCTAATAAAAAATAATATCTTGAATATTTTTTCTACACATTTACGTATATGGATTGAATTGTTATTAAATTATATTGATGAAATTGATGATTATCTTTTTTTAAATTAATTGTATTAATTAATTATTATTCCTTAATTAAATTTAATTTAAAAAATTTAATTTAAAAATATAACACATTTAAAAAAAGTTTGAACGTTAAATAGTGCAATAATTATCATTCACAACAGATTATTTATTGCTATATATAAATCAAATATTATTAAATTTTGTAACTATTTACAAATGATGACAACTATATCAGAAATTATCAATCAAAACATGTTGATACTTTAATTACTATAGTTTAAGAGAATTTTCAAAATAGTATTGTATAATATTATAAGAGCCAAAATGTTAATTATTATGAAAATTCATTTTGCGAAGCAAATCTTGTCAAATTCTAACTTCCTGTCAACATTTAAAAAGTGACAACGAAACCTAAATGGGAAATGCAATATGGGATTTTAATTATAATTTCTTTAATTTCTGTGTATTCTTTTATTATATTATTGTTATTATTTTGAATTTAAACGAAATAATTTTTTTTTTAATGTGATAGAAATTTTTATTTTTTATTCAAATTTTGTTCATAAAGATATAAAGATACGGAATTAGATTAATTAATGTTGATTTTGTTGTTTAGTATAAAAAAAAGAATAAAAATTATCTAATGCATGTATAAATAATACTAATTTTACAATTTAGGGTGGAGCAAAAATTTCCATACTATTTATTACAGGAGAAAATTTGGAATCCAAATGAGTATTTGTATATTTTAAAACAATGGGATTATTTTAATTACGCACCTTCTTCCTTATAAATACTTAAATTGTTCTTCATCTGCAGCGATCTGCAACAATTCCGCTTTCTTTATAAACCTCTATTCATCTATCTTTATACACATAATCTTTGAGGACACTCCTGGAAATGGTGCATCAAGATAAATTTTGACTGCTGTGGAATAGTGTGGTGGTGCACCATATCTTGCATGAAGTATAAGTTATTAAAGTCAAGGCGTTGTCTGAGTAAATGGAACACAGTTTCCTTGAGCATTGGAGATACCGCTCACGATGAAGACTGGCTCAACTAAATCACTGGAGGAAAGGACACCCCATACAGTCATGCCAGGTTGATTTAGCTGCTGTCTTAACAGTAAATGGAGATTAACCGTATCATAATACATGCAGTTATAAAATTATTTATTTATATAGCAAACAATTTAAATGACGATTCATGTTGAGGGTTTTTTGATGAAATACTATGCTACATGATCTTTGTTTAATGTAGTCGCAACAGCTGATGGTCGGCCACTTTGCGGAGCATCTGATCATGTGGCATCAAATTTGTCACATAATTTATAAATTTGTTGCCGGTTGTGCTGGAAAATAGTCACCTCTACGGAAAGTGCTACCTCTACAGAATTGCGCGTTCTCCAATACTATTTCAAAATATGCTTTCGCTCTCCAAAAGACAGATTACATTACTTCAAATAAAATTACACCAACTAAATAGCTGTATAAACTTGTAATTCTGCCATATGAGTATTTATACAAAGGATTTTCGAATCATTCTGATTTTGGTTTTTCTAAAATACAAAATGATTTGCTGTTGTATCTGTTGGATTAGATTGTTATAATATCTACGAATTTGAATAGTTGATTATCAATAAGTTTTGGGGAAGAATTATCAAAAAATTTGTATGGATGATTTTTGTATATTTTATATTTTCGAATTTATAAATATCGTTTTAAAAGTTTGTTTAAGAATTAAGTTTCAGAAAAAAAGTCGGGGATGGAACGTTAAGGTTTTCGTTAGAGTTACAGAGACATTAGGACGATTTGATATCCTGCCAGGTTTGGGATTCCGTGTTAATTAAAATATCGTTAATCATAATGTATTCTATTCGTTAAATAAATTAGTCTTTTTATTATTGTTGATCTGAGATTGTTAATTTAAAGGAAATTAATTAGAGTATTTATAGATATACAACTTGGGCACGCAGCCGTCATCGATGTCAACTGTTACTTAGGAATTTGGCATTTCTAGAATGTGTGTGTAATACTTTCTCAATATTTTTTCGTATCATGTGATCAGTTCTTTTATCTGTAATTATAATGCTTTAATATCTGTTTTCTATATAAACTTTTACAGTTAGGTGTATTGTTATGGACGTGGCATACAGGAAATTGAAAATGCTAGGCGCCACTGTAAATGGATATATTAGTATAAAATGAAATGTTTCTAAATTAGAATGTATAATTAAATTATATTAGTAATGAACCGTAATTTATATAAGCTTTATTTTTTGTGAATTATTTTGTTTCTATATATTTCTATATCATTTTAAAGAAAACTAAAAAAAAATTATATAATTTTGTAAATACGTTTTTTATATTTCAAATTTATTTGGGTATACCTAATAATATTTATAATGTGAGCATGATGTTTTTCTTATACTTTTTTTTATAGTTGACAATATTTAGAAAAATTATTTTTGCCTTTAGAGTTCATGGAACTGCACTTTCAATGTTCTTATCTTTTGAAAATTTATATCTATAAATAATTAAATTATTTAGGATGACTACACATATATGTAAATATATTTTGTAGAAGTGTATTTCTCAAGTACGTCATTTAAAATTCTAGAACAAATATCTGATAAATATAAATACAGATAACTGTAGATTACTTCATGTAATGATTCAAATAAGTAATGATGATATTTTATCAAAGTGTATATTATATAAATATATTAGGACTTAAAATATTCTAACAATAATTACAAAAAGTTACGTTGAAGTTGATAGTTGTTATTTAAGTTTTTAGTTGATATTTACCTTACAACATTCAAGCATATTTATCCCAAATTTTTAAAAATATAAATAGCTTCTATTTTTTAAATTTATAACAGAATAATGATTTATGAAAATGAAAAAACATTTTTCTATTGTATTTTAATTCATCAAATTTTTCTCTGTATTCGTTTTCTAAATCTCCTTCCGTCCATACACAACTTCAACAATTTGATTTGTTAGTAATATTAATAAATAATAGGTATATTTTATATTTTATATTATCTTTTAACTGTACGAAATATAGGTTATACATTACATTTAAAAAATCTCTGAACTCACTCGACCTATATTCATGAATTTTTTATAGGTACTCTGCAATATTTTACAATGACACAAACTTAATTAAAAAATATTTTTATAGAGTAAATTTTCTTGTGGAGTGAAGTTTAAAAAGGTATACACTCTAATTAATTTATTAGAAAATTATAAAAGAGTAGGTAGATTTAATAAGAAAATGAAAATATTGTCACAATATTGATGGAACTTAGAACGCTTAAAAAATGGAAAATGTATTAATACAATTTGTATTACTTGGAAATGGAAAGGGTGTACGTTGGGTTCATTATGTAAAAAGAAGAATGTATTGTACGTATAGAAAGAAAGACATTACCATATATTTCAACGGTCAGGGCGTCTACCTTTCTCAAATAAAACTGAGAAACGAAGAAAAAATATAATAAACGGTGAGTAAAACAAACAGTGCTGATTGCGTAAGCGATAATTACAAACTGAACACAGTTGACAAAGGAGAGTATACAAATTGATAATGTTTAGTATAATGATAAAACTATTATAAATAAATAAAAGGAATATTAATAGGATATATGAAGAAGGAGGAAGATGAAGTAGGTCTATGGGACCGACTGCCTCAATCACTAGGTATCGAACCTGGACATTAAAAATGTATTGGAAAGAGTTTTATCTGATGAGCCTCACGGAACTCGATATTGTAAATGTTATGTCAATGAAACATGGGGGACGCATGATTTCCGGAAACCAATGTCAACTCCTTCCACGTCTTTCTTAATTCCATCGAACCTTCCATCCAATTTACAATGTAAAAAGAAGATTCGAAAAACGGTATTGCATTTTCTTGTCGTTAGGGTTACGTCATTCGTCTTAATAGTTGGCATTTCCAGTTCAATATTTATCGGAAACACACCGAATACCAACAGATATTTTAAATTTGCTTCACATCAACCCCTCTCTTTCAAAGGTGTGGTTGTGTCCACCCTTTTCAAAAGGGCTAAAGACTAGAAACCCTGTACAACATTATAAAAACAAAAGTTTATCAAAACTACACACGACGTCAATAAACGCTCTGCTAGTTATGGTCTCCCCGATCCTCTGAACAAGGGTCTTACATTTGTAGTCAACGGTTAAAGTCCCGTCCTCCGCCGGCCAAGAAATTGTATGGGTATTGTTTACAGTGTACGTGCAGATCTTGCGGTAACGTCTATATTGAAAAAACCCGGAATTTACCCTAACTGCTATACTTAAACAGCACAAGGGAAAAGCTAGGGAAATGCGAGAAATCAGCGCTACCTGAACATTATATCAAACAGTTTTACATTAATGAAAATTAATGACATCAAGACTTTAATCTTTTTCTCTTTATAATAGTTTATTATCTGTATTATCATCTTTACAATATAATTATCTAATTGCATACTATCCTTTTGTAAACTGTGCACAGTTTGTAATTATCGCTAGCACAATCGGCTTTACCTTATGATCTTTTTTTTCCACTTTCTCTGTTTCCTTGAGAAAAGAAAAAAAATTGAAATATGTTCCTCCAAATATATTGGAAAGTAACTGCTATTGGCATATATACGTGCATCAAGCTACAAAATTCTCGGTACACTAAGTATACAAGATAATATCATTATATATTACTATAAATCGGGCAACGTAAGTTTTATATTTAGGGAAAGCTTGTAAAGAATGATATCCGTATATATTATACGTATAATGTGGAAATCAACTAAACTAAAAAAATGTAATTGAGCAGCATTCAAACTCCTATCAAAAATCTAAAATTTAACTTGTATGAACATAAATCTAGTAAAGGTATGTTTATTAAATGTTATACTTTGTTAAAACTATTTTATTTTTTCTACTGAAATTTTTCTTTTAATTTAAAAAAAATAGTTTTACTTTTAATTTATGACATTGACAAAGACGTAACGTCGAAACTGTTGAATACTTGTAACTTTCCATTCAAGAGTATTTTTTGTTATATTTTCGCGGTTAATTTTGCGTTTATTTTATATTACTTTTTTGTATTGTTTGTATACTTTTATTGTGCTATATTAAAAAGAATGCAATATTTCACAAATACATATATTCTTTATTTTCCTACACATTAATTACCTATTTAATAATATGTTTACATAAAGTTATTAAGTTATTCCATTTCAAATATTTGCCGTTTTGTAATTCTAAATTTATGTGTTAAATTAGATTCTAGATTAGAATTTCAAAACGGGTATTTTTTTATACATCCTATATTGATTTGTATATTATAATTACATTTGTTGTACATATTATTTTTATAGATAAAAACTAAAATAGTTTCGAAATATACAAATAGTTACTATTTTATTATTTTGAAAAGAATATTTTTTCGTCAATTTCTTGTATACATATTCTTTTTTGTTGTCTTATACAAAATGTTCTTTACAAACCATTTCTTCTTTGTACAGCAAAATGTATATAAACTCATTTAAATAACTGGAATAGATAGGAGTGTTCTTGTATATCCGTCTGGAAGCAGACTTCAATCTTTGGAAGAAAGTGGATGTCGTGGATATCGTGGAAAAGTCAATTGAAATAATGACCCATTTACTCGAACAAGTGTTCAAATATAAAATAAAATACGTTGACAATAATATAGTTTTAAATATAAAAAAGGATTTATAAATTGTTTTTTCTTCTTAAATCTGTTCACCCTTTTGTTTCTTTGTCAATGTTAAAATTGTTTCTTTCTTCTTAAATCTGTTTATCCTTTTGTTCTATTTTATATAATTGTTTTTGGTTTATTAAATGTATAACGTATTCAACGTATAATTTTATCGTAGCTAGGGGTTTTAAAACACATTGTTGAATAATTTTACGTCAACTTAATCAATTATATTGTTATCCTCGCTGTGAAGATGATCTTGTATAGATATTCAGGGTCAGGGTGTAAGTGGATACATATGTTTCTTACACTAATTCGTATGTAATGTTATAGGGCAAAGGATATTCAGAACAACGATCATTCACTATAGCTAGATCATAATCCTTGCTGCCGTGACCAACCTCTAACTGACAAAGTTGTTTTGACTGTTTTCACTTCTTTGGACCATATGGAAGAAATTTCACTTTCAGTCCCTTATGAAAAATGTTAGCAATTTTTGCAACAGCACAAAATCAAAATGACCGCAGAAATAACTGTAATAATAGATACAGTTACTTATATTTTGATTAAAACTCGAAACCAAAACATTTCTTCTATATCAATATGCATTGATAAAGGTTACCTAAGAATATCACCTATCTCCTATTAAAGTTTGGTCAAATAAGATAATGATTAAGATCTCCATGTGCAAAATTTTGCCAAAATTGTGCAGAAATAGTGCCAAAAATGAATAAAAACTCAATTTTGGCATATGACTTAAAAACTAAAAATATTTTCTAAATCATTATGCATTTATAAAAGATACTTAAAAATGTCATCTATCTTATTTTAAAGTTGTTTTATTAAAATTGAATAATGTAAAAGTCACCAGGTGCATTATTGAGCCCAAATAGGGCTTCAACTCGATAAAATAATTAATTTGACATATAAAAAAAAATATATCAGTTCTAACACCATTAGTATATTTACATGTATATATTGATACAAAAAATGAAATCGAATATAAAATATAAAATGACTTCTAGTATACAGATATTTCTATCATAATAGAGAAAACAAACTAATCAGTCTCAATGTCCGAAAAGTCCTCATCAGTACTATAGAGTCAATGTCATCATACTCTTTTTCACTATTATCACTATTTGAGCCTTTTTAATTCATCATACCCATTATTGTTTTAATCCTGATCATCGTCTGGAAGCCATCTGCCGTAATTCAGCTTATCGTATGATGTACCATCCAAGGGAGCATGCCGGCCCATACTGCAGAGCTAATGTATTCACCAAAGTCAACAACAAGGACGGCGTGCACACAGCAGAAGGGCATCAGTCCTGTCTAAGAAATCGTTCCAGTAGTCAGACATGTCACTTTCTTCAACATGACTGAAGATGTTGTTGATCAATTGGCTAATTTCTTCTTTTTCTTGAAGGGCAGTATGCGCTACTACACGTACTTCTCCTCATATCGTCTAAAGATTGCTGCCATCATAACACATTAAGTATGAAATGATCTTAGAAATGAAGCTATAGATGCTCTGCTTTCAATTCTATCATTATAATATGTATACAGATAAATCTCCAGCTAGAAATGAAGATGTCCTCATCATCTTTTCTCAAATGATGTATACGAGTTTGTTCATAATGTCTCTCACGACTGGCTTTTTAGGAGGTTGATCATACGACATGTGGTGATATGGTTTTATCTTCTGATCTGCTGATAGTGGCCGAACACTTTCTGAGTAGCCCGAGTGTGGTTCTCCACGCTTGACAGTTTTGTAGGGTTCCACTGCTTGCATTTCTGAAGCTATCTGATTGAGTGTAATTTTGGACCTGAATTATTTCTCTTCCTCCTTTGGTATCGGTGGCAAACGATGCATATACTCCTAGAAAAAATATAAATTAATAATAATTAAAATTTTTTAATTC
Organism: Vannuccia rotundouncinata; assembly: GCA_034780395.1. Lineage (NCBI taxonomy): Eukaryota > Metazoa > Platyhelminthes > Proseriata > Coelogynoporidae > Vannuccia > Vannuccia rotundouncinata. Next base: position 14,554 of record JAUZNC010011751.1, on the reverse strand, counting down.
ATTGAATGAAAGTGCTTAAAGTGGAAAAAATATGTATGTAACAAAAAAAAGACCTGATTCTCACGACGGCTGGAAAAGGAGTAGATTAGAAGAAGCAGGCAATTTGTGGAAAAAACCCGAAAAGGCCCAGGAGTACTTCGAAGTGGTGGAAGAGGGTACGCCTCAAAGAATGAATGATGACCAAGGATGACGACGATGACTAAAGAGTATGAATAATCATTTGCTTTTTCTAATGATCAATATCTGATTCTATAAGCAATTGCTGAAAATTATATGTTAACAACAAATATTGCCAACCAATAAAAATAGTTAGAATTCTTGGCACTGAGTCGAAGGCTGAATGGATTGGAGTATATAAAAAACATTGTTTTGATAACTAATTTGAAATGTACTTTGAATAAGGTTTTAATAGTTTTGAATAAGTTCCGTTACCGTAACTCTATTTACTTTTTCTCATATTCAAAACAGTGTATAACCCACCGCTTAGTTATTTCTCAGAGAAGGTTAATATAAGGAAGATGAGACCAAATCAGAATCTTTAAATACTATTTTTAGTAATGTTTGAATAGATTATCCAGTATTACTAGAACAAAGCCAGTAACCGGGTATAAAAATTAAAAAAACAAAAGGCTGTCGAGATTCTCAAAAGGAGATGAACGAGAAGCAGATCACGAAACGGCTGTCCAACATGAAAGTTCAGGTCAAGAAGAAGACTGATTTAAATCAGACTAGCAACAAGAAAACTGTTTTAACTGAATGGAAAAAATACATTTTTACTGTTTTAAAAGGGGATAGCAATCCAACTATTATTAAAATTACAAATAGTCTATATCGTCGGGATTCGCACAGGTGTCAACTGCGATGACTACGATGTGACAAGAGAATAAGGCTCCTCTTAAAAAGAAAATGAAATTGGCAGGTGAGAACTTGTTTGTTTATTTTATTAAATTTTATTTTAAGGCTGCACTGCAGTTGAGGCTTTATTTCTGAATTGCATTTATTTGGAAAATATATTCTTATAAATACAATAATGTATAGATTCCTTATTAAGTTATACTACTGATTTTATAACACATCAATTCATAACTGATTTATATCACAATTTATTGATGAAACTAATACTAAATTTTATATATAGATAATATAAAAAATGTATTAATATATCGCTAAATATAAATTATCATTTTAATAATTTTACGAAAAACTTTTATCAATTAGAAAGTCGTGACATTATTTTTGTCCTGTGTTTATCTTTGAAATATTCCTTTCATGTTTCATTTCTAGTTGACTTTTGTTGCATTTGATATATTTATATTTCATTGTATATACTATATATTCTTTATTTATTTATTTATTTTTCTCTTAAAATTTATCCATCAGTACCAATTGTGAGGCCACATAAATAATGGCACTGGTGAATAAATAACCGACTAAAATAATATAAACACACTTCTTCCGAACTTCTGTTTATTTCTATTTCAGGTTTATTTAAAAAACAATTTCCTTCACAAATGGTGAGCTACAAATGCTTGTTTTATTAGAACAACTGCACTACACCCGGGAGAAGAGGCGTGGCTTGCCAGAGGAACAAGCACACACGCGATTTAGGCAACGCTACAACCAGTCCCAAGAGCCCAGAGCCATCATCGCAAACATTCGTGTTGATATCTATATATTGATATTTTAATAAGAGAATGTTTTTAAATACATACATCTATATCAACATTTACATTATTTCGTTTTTCTTTATTATATATACTGTTAAAATTGGCCTTTAAAAATATCGAGACATATATTGTAAAAACCTAAACACAAGGACACTCCGGGGTCCCTGACAAATAAATAAATATCAGCTTTAATTGCAAAATTACAGACGCACAATGCACAAATGACCGTGGGAAAGATACCGATTATGTAATAATGGGAGGTAAAACAATTATTTGTGCCTTTAAAAGTTAATCATTTCCTATTTTTTATGAATAATTTTTAAATAAAATTTTTCAAACAAATATATAATATAATAAAAATATAATATAAATAGTATAATAAATAGATAACAAAACCAACATTTTAATGTATAATTTATACATTATCAATATAGAAAAAGATAAGTAAGCCTTAAGTGAAAATTTTAATTTCACTTTTATTTCGAACAAAAAATCAGAAAACGTTCTATATAGAAAATAACCCAACAATGTTTATTGAGTTGTAAATTACTTTAAAATAGTTTATAGTATTATATAGGTACTTATATAAAAATATTATCATATAACACACATAACGCATATTTCAAAAGAATTTAATATTATATTATGTCCATTTAAGAATATCTATTAAAACAACTCAGTTATTAGGCCTCACGCAAACAGTATTAATTATTAAAATTTCTATCGTATAAAATCGTTAGCTATGGTATTGTCTACGTTGTTGACCTCGTTGCGTAAATTTCCTCCGACTTCATCCAAATTTGGGAGATTTGGTTCATCGTCTTGTACTAAGTCATATATTTTCAAAATCAATTTAAAATCCTAGAAACATTATGTAACACGGAAATCGTCGTTTCATTTCTCCAAAACTTTGCTCGATTACGACGCGGTTTTGGCATAACTTTTGTTTAAGAAAATTTTAACTAAAGTGGATGGATTGTCGAAAGGTGGCATCAGAAAGGGAGTTGCTCCGTAACTAAAATCTCCAAGAAGTACACCTGTCGTATCTCCGCCAGAAAGATGAGCATATAGTTCATGAAAAAAAATTGAAAAAATACGAGCATCATGTACTGATCCAGGACATCCATTTTTCCTCACAAAGCGATTGCACATTAAAGAAAGATACATTTTTCTATTAATGAAATCATCACCAAAGTGTCCCGATGGTTTTTCAATTCTAATGTGCGTGCAAACAATTGCACCTACGAAAAATTAAAGGGAATCCTAATTTTGCAGACCACCTCTCTTTTGCATCGGTTTTTTGGGAATTTGTAATGAAAAATTTAATCCATAAATCAAATTTCGCTGATATTGCCGATAATGTTTCTTTACAACCTTGGACACTGTGATTGAGATACTCCAAAAATTTGAGCTACAGATGACTGATAACCTGGATCGGCTAAATACTGATGAGTGATTTGAGCTACCGATGCGCTGTTCCGGAGAAAGAGCGCTTTTCGGTCGATTCGGGAAGAAATTCACTGGATAAAAACTTTACATTTTCTTTATAAAATCGAAATAACTGTTTATACTCGTATTTGAAACCGAATCGTTATCCAGCCTTGATTTATATTCGTTAGGACCATTTCTCGTTAGGTGATGAAAAATGATAGACACGTTAAAACAAATGAACATACCACTCGTGAGGAGCTTGCAAATAAATAAGTAAATGCGCTGATATCGATTGACTTTTATTCATAAGTATTTAAGCAATTGTTGAAATATAATCAAATGCTTATTAAAATAATCATTTGCTTAACAGCAATTGCTTATTTTATTCAGATATATAAGCAAAAGGTATAAAAATGGCTAGAAAAAGCAGTTGCTAGTTTTTATTCATAAGGTCCATTGTAATTATGTCATTCGAGTTGTTTTCAATCCACAAATAAAAGTTAACGTATAAATTTAAAACGATAGCATTGATTTGTATAGTTTCTTATAATATGCACATCATCTACCTTATTATTATATAGGAGACATAGATGAAGCGGGAAGGTAGTCTATATACAAAGGACCAATTCCTGCGGGTGCTTATCAAACTCCTGTAACCCGTGCTGCAGACCCAGATCAACCGTAAAAAGAAAAGTAAGTACTCAAAAAAGCCGTTATATCATAAGATGCAGAATCAAAAAACGTATTTGAATTTGTCGACACCTCTTACAGTTTGTTTATTATGACAATGTCAAAAATGCCTAGTTTATGCTTCTCCTATATTACCTACAGTGCGTAGGTTGCCCTCAAGTTCTTAAACATTGAGCTAACAACCTCATACCGTAGGTTTAAAAATTATTGAAAATATGTAGTGTAAAAACGAAATTAAGGATTACACCTAAATATTTTATTATAGATAAAAACGTTAAATTAATTTGATAAAATATAAACATGTCTAAAGGTTATAAAAAATATTTATTAAATTGAGTGCCTAATATTTAATTGAAATGAGCTGCTGTCTCAATTCGTATAATTAAAATATTTCCAGAATTTACTCATTTGTAAAGGATAACAATTACATCAAATTTTATTTCATTAATTTTATTTAATTCATGAAATAAAATCTTGTAAAACGTTAGATTTTTCTTCAGACAAAATTATATAAAACAATATGATATTTCGTATCTATGCTGGTGTTACTAATTTCAACAACAAAAACTTGTAATGAAAATGTAACATTCCGTAATATCTAGTTACTATTAAAAGTTTTATTTTGTAAACATTTTGTCAAGAACTATTTAAGTAAATGTATAATTATAGTAATGGTTACTGACGATATATAGAATATACTACAACTTATTTCTGACGCAAATGTTGAAATAGATAGATGAATGTATTGTTCACCTGACAAATTAACGAAATTCAATATAGAATCATTTGGACAGCTTGTGGGATTTATTGAATTTATACATATAATATTTCAGTAATGTACACAGAACAAATTTGTTTAAATCAGATTATTGGCGCTTTTCTGACGAGTGAACTTTTCCCAGGAAAGTATACCCTACATAGTTTGTGACGAACTGGAGCAACTCTGTTATTTCGACAAAATTTACAAAAAAATCATTCCCTGGATATTCATCGACTTCTACGTTATATGAATATTGTGTGAAATAATTGAAAGAGATCAGATGCGATGAGGCAAAGTTGGTTATAGGACTTTAAAAAGATTAGAACCCACCTACAGTGATGACGAGCGAAAAGATTGATGATATGATGAGAATAATAGCAGCGCTTAAGTTTAAATGATTGAAGAAAAATTGAAATTGTACTTATATGTGTAATTATTACGTGTCTTTCTTTCATTAAATTTACTTTATCGAGTATAAAAAAACTGTGCTGTATAGGATGTTGTTTGTTAACCCTCTTCTATTTTCGCTGTCAATTTTTATTGAAAAATTTGAGTACAGTAAGCTCTCGTGACTTTTCCTAAAATAAAGTTTCAATACTTTTTGCGCAAAAAGATACATTTATATACCCATGTTATCGATCATGAGTGCGGTTCCATAACCATCACCCCGAATTTACCAACAAAAAAATAATGTTTTTTTATCAGATATATAAGTCAAATCGATTACCTATACTCCGAGGGGTGGCTATTAGTGAATTATATAACATTGCTAATACACAATGAATCACCAACACACACTATATAATATTCAGACACTCAGTACTTCATTATATAGTAAATTATTTCGATTAATATTTTTTTTAAATATTTACTTTTTTTGGTATACTTTAAAATTTGAAATAGCTATAATTTTTTTCTTTTTTCATAAAAAAATTTGTTTTGTGAAAATTCATCTGTATATCATATTGATTTAATTAGGTGTTAATTTTCATCACTATAGTTTACTTCTAAAGTAGATTTCAATAGCCCGGTATGGATAAGGTTAATTAAAACATCGGTTAAAAGACTCATATATTTAAAATATTAAATTAAACAAATATATCTAACATATTCATAATTAAAATACCAATCATAGTAGACAACAATTACATAAGGGAAGAAACATTAATAATGTATAATTCTATATATCCAAATCACTCCACCCATAAGTGAAGTGACCACCCATAATCACTCCATCCATCCACTGCAATAGTACAACGTTTTGACCAACCTAGATATCATGTCCTCAAGTCACTGAAATCTGTGTTCTTCTCCGAATAAACCAGACCTCGTTAAGAAACAGGCCATCAATGATGTTTGTAAATAAGCTTTATATAAATAATATATTGTATCCATATTACTCATAAGTAATAAATGAATATATTAATATTTAAATATAAAAGACACCAAATTGAATTATGAAAATATAGTATAATAAATAGATAATAAATAAAAATAATCCATTAAAATACCATATTTTGATATCTTTTAGGAATAAAATAATTATGAATATTTTAAAGTTTTCGTACATCTCTTTTGATACTCAACTTCGGAAAGGAAGAGTTGCTTTGGAGGAGCAGAGGGCACTGAGGATTCCACAATTCGACAAGTTATTGCTTCTTCCCCTGAATTGCGCCCTGAATAATATTTTTAAAATGTTCTTCTATAATTCTTATTGTAATAAGAAATTCTGTCGAAAATTTACATTGCTTACATTTTCGTAAAAAATACTGACATTGAATGTTTATTAACTCAATAATATATGGTTGTAAGTTGAATCATTTCCATCACATTATTTGAAGCAAATTATAATAAATATACCTTTACCACAATGAAAAATAGTTAAATATATCTTTGATTATGTTGTGGGCAATAAGTAATTGTATTTTGTTATAATAAAAAATAATCATAAAGTAATTTTAAAACTTCTTTATTTAATAAATTTTAACGTTAAAGTTACATTTATATATAACTAAAATATGTCTGTATTCAATATAGCATTCACATAATTTTAAATAATAATAATTAAAAACGTACGTCATATAGATATATACCTATAGTTAGTTAAATAATTATATATATTATTATGATTATATAAGTATTTGAAATATGTGATCTAATAGTAATTATTTTAATCAAGAAGTGAAGTTATTGTTAAAATGTATTCCAGACTAATATTTTGCTTGTTTTTTGCTTTGCTTCTCTAATGATGGTAGTTAGTCCCTTACACGGTGTATTATTCTTACAATGAATGCTGGTGAAGGTATTTCAATATTGGAATGAAATTTTTGGTAATGTTCGGCCATTCCTGATAATTTAATATCTCTTAAGGTGTTCTTTTTGGAATTTATCTTCCAAGTCTATCTTCCAAGGTGTTCTTTTTGGAGTTTAATTCCCAAAGTTATTTTCTATATATTATGGATTTTTCAAAAGTTAATTTTAAAATTATTTAATTGGTTGTTGTTTAGTGTCCAGTGATGATAAATAAAATTCGGAAAATGTTGTGATTTTGTATTATTAATCAAAAATATTAATTTAAAATGAAACCTTTTCACAATAAAGAGATAATTTTAGCTACATTAAGTAATTAATATCAACATATCACTGTATAACATACTCTACTTAATTTAAATTAAATAAATTGCGTGTTAAGGGATTTGTAAACCTATGTATTTATTAAAAGGTGTGGTTTTGATATTATCCTTTTCTATTATTTATTTATTTATTAATAAATTTAAGTTAATTAAATTTTTGTCTATGCGTGTTAAAACACTTTCATAAATAGTAGTATGGGTTATTGACTTCTAGCTCATGACACATCATCCCCGCACCCGTCAGCAAAAAAAATAAAATTTGAGTTCTAGATCTAAACCTAAGATTTTTAAAAATGGTTGCTGTCTGATTGGATACATTGTGTATATATTATAAAAAATACTTATTGTCATCATTCATGTTTATAGACATAACTAATGAAGTTTGTTTTCCGAAAAAATATCTAGAGACAATATGGATATGTGATTGAAGTATAATGCTAGCATGATTGTTGATGGACCGAAAATATCTTGAAAAACAACATTTGGGGAAAATTTATTAAAACATCGCAAGGAAATTTTTAATAAGGAATTATTAAAAGTACACTGGTTCACCGAAACAATGTACAAGTCTTCAAAAGAACTTGCGGATATAATACTTAAATATGATGGCCCTCCAACCCATGAACAGCTGAATTTTATAAAACCACCTACCTACCTTGCTTTGCAATTACAATCAGTCAGAATATTTTCCAAAAAGAAAGTGAGACACGAACTCGGTCTCTCAATATCCAAAACTCAGCTGACAAATGTTTCCTGGGAATTCCAAATTTCTGAATACAGTCTTTAATGATATTGTTAGTGATATCCCTATGCCTACCTATTTCTGGATTTGCATCAGATAACTCCTGACTACTAAAGATTTAAAATTCAAATTCTCCAAGGGAGAGGAACCTCAATATGCATATCTCACACATGCGTCATCGCAATACATTATGTCTTGAGATTATCAATTTTTTCGACAATTTGTATTATTCAATGAAGAGAAATATCTAGCAATGAAAAAGATGAAAAAGAAGAAAAAAACTGCTTATGTGGATTCAGATTTAGAGCATAAAATGTATGCTTACAACTTGCAGCCATTGATTCGATTCAAAAACATAGACGTGTAGAAGAGGTACAGGAACAACAAGGCCTCCATCACCAAAGCCGACACTGACTTATATAACTCCAACACGTCCACCACCACAAAATCATATTTTTAAAACAATTGATTCATTTCCTAAGTATTGCAAAACTAAAACTCGACAATTAATGTAATTTTCATTTTTAATAAAGTCAAATGGGACGAATATGGTCAAATTACAGAGGACAATGGACGTTCAATTGATTATTCCAATGTATATAATCGGACTAAATCCGTTATGTGGTAGTTGGAAAAAATATGCGGATAAAAACTATTCCACCAATTGGCTGGACTAGATTTTTCCAGATATTCAAGAAAAACAACATTCCAAAACAGCATATTAGAGTTGACAACACATTAAGACAAGTCATCTTGCCATAGTCAACAATTGCAACACACTTGATACCTCCCGAGTCCCCAATAGATCAATCAGCTAAAGACAAGGAATTTTCGCAACCGTTGCTTCTAATTGAAAATCCTTTTAAAAATGTAGCGTAGTCATGTCTTAGCAAAAAGTTCAATTTAGTTTTATAAAGAATGAATTTATTTATTAATTTTAAAGTAGTAATCAGTATGGGCAGTTTCTCAAATTCGGGGTAATCTTCTTCAAATCAGGGAAATCTTCACAAATCAGAGCAATTTTCTAAAAACTATAGCAGTCCTCTCAAATCAGGGACCAGGTACTTAAATCTGGATCTTATTTGAAACATTTGGAGAAGATGTTATAAATTGAACGCTTATATGTATCTTTATGGAATTTTAAGTATTTTTGAAAAATTCTAAATTTGTCCAAATTTGCTGAAATATATTAAAATGTATTAAATGTTTAAAAAATTTGTTAAAATCTGTTTAATGAAAATAAAATATTAATTTAGGGATTTTTAAGGATATTTAAATATTTTTAGCAATGATAATATTTGTTTAAATCCCTTACATTTTGAAGAAAACTACTATTTAATTAAAAGTAGTCTATTCATAAACAATAAAAATCATCTCAACAAATAATCAAGTTTTTAATAGAAAAATCGAATTATGCATAAGTAATATACTACTATAAACTTTAAATTATCTAAATCGGTTACTGTACTGCTAAAAATCAATAAGTGTATGTAAGAAATCGATAACTTCATTTAATCATGTTGATAATTGTCAAATCAAATTTTCAATATGCTATATAGTACTTTTAGCCATTAAAATTATTGAAATTCATCACTATCTTGATAAAAATCAAAGTATTGATGTAAATCATTAAGTGCTCGTCAGGAATTGAAAACAATATTTAATTAAGTTTTTAAATAAAATTTCGAATTCTCCATATGGTCAATATAGTAAATATGGTCAATAACAAAACTTAAATTCCTTACTGTCTTGCTAAAAACCAAAGTATTAATAAAAATCAATAAATGTCGTCAGGTAACGATAGCTATATTTAATCAAGTTTATAGTTAAAATTTTGAATACTGCATATTCTATATATATGGTAAATATAGTCATTAAGAATACTGAAATCTCTAACAGCATTGGTAAAAATCAATAAGAGCTCGCCAAGTATATATAAAAACTATATTTAATCAGGTTTTGTACTAAAAAATAAAATTATCTAAATTTATCTAATATTAGCCAAGTGCATTTACATTAAGCCCTATGAGTAAATTCATGTGCGTAGGGGAGGATGCAAAAAATTGTTTATCTTATTTTTAGATGTGGAACTCAAATTTTAATTTTTTTATTTTGTCTAGGGAAGTTAATTTTTTTAAATTTTGCCTAGATGTGCGGATACGTCATGATCTAGAAGTTCACTATCCAGTACTACTATCAACATATTTTTAAATTTTTCACAAGTAAAATTTTTCGTGATATACAATATAAACAAATATAATAATGATAATATAATATAATATAATATTTGTGATGTAATGTAATGTAAAAAATGTGAACATTGGAAAGAATATTGTGTTATTGAATTTATCAAACTCCAGTCTGGATTTTACCTGGCCACCATTTATGCTACAGCAACGATAATGATTCCCAATAAGATATGATAAACGCCTATATGAAAACGCTCATTATCCAGTGAACATTTGCTATCAACACAGCTGAAACTGGCCCAAATTAACCAACGTAATCATGTTTTTACGTAATTTTTTTTTCATTCTTAGAGAAGATGACTGATTTAGGTGATACATTATGGGTTTTATTATTTTTGATCTAGTCATTGTTTAAATATTCCGTTTTAGAAAGACAATATTTTACTAGCTTGACAATAAAAGCCATGTTATAATTTATTTATCGCTGTGTTGTTTTTGCCCGTAAATTTACTTTCCTTGCATTGACCGACAAATTTTGATTCTTAAGTTGGTATGATTGTCATTTTTTTATAAAAAAAGACCTCTGTTTTATTAAGCTTTAGGCAGAGACTATTTTGGAAAATCCTTATTATTGTGATATGTTCATTTTAATTTGTATAATTCCTCAAATTGAGAAATTTACGTTATCAAGTTCATATCGCTTTTTTTACTTGAAAATGATATTGAGATAAAATAATACCATCACATTAAGTAGGAATATAAATTATAGGGTGTTCAATTGCGAATTCAAATATCCTCAAATAATAATTTTGTTGTGAAAAAGAAAGGGTTATATTAGTTTTAAATTTTCTTTTTTACAATTTCATAAAAACTTTTATATTTCTTTGACTACCCCACAATAATCAATTATATACAATAAGTATAGAAATAAAGAAAACATTTTTGAAAATTTGGATTTTATAATCTGTATCGTCGTTTGATAAATGGTTAAAATTATATTGTCGTTTAAAAATCGTCGTTTAAAACTATTTTAATTAATATATAGTCTGTCTCATAAAAAATAGTTTTTAATCGAAATAAAAAAAACTGGTATTTAATCAATTGCTACTGGCAAATCATTGATTATTGATTAATTAAATGATCCTTTAACCACCCCATGAAATGCATTTTTTTATGAGACTTCTGATATGTAACAATTATAATATAAATTTAAAATTGGGTCTTTAATTGTTTTTTTTTAAATAATTGTATATTATTCCCAACTCATTTTCATAATTAATTATTTTTAAAACATTAATATTGCATAATACAGTGTTATTACAATTGTGTTATCTTACAAAATAATTTGTAAATTAAAAGAAAAAAATCTTTTTAATCCGAATTTAAAAAATCATATTTATTTAATATCATTTTAATTTTTAAAAAAATTTTAAACAATATATATTTAAAACATTGTTTTATATGTTATATGTTGTATATTGTGTTGTGATTATTAATAAATTAATAAAACTATGTTCGCGAAGTATTTTCCTTCTATTTCCTTTATTTTTCTAATATTTTAGCCTTTACAATAAAAAATAAATAACTTTTAAATCTGGATTAAAAGTTTCCTAGTTTACTAGTTTCCATGGATAATGAATCTGAAAATATTGTCAATTATTTAAGTGATTTTCAAATTTAGTAAAGTTTCTCGTAAATCAAAACGTTAAATTTAATATGTTTATGTCCATAATTATTGCATAAGCTATATTTTAGGGTAAAAATAAAAATATTGAGAAAAAAGTCACAAATTTATACTTTGTTTTCTTGAATACCATAAAATCATTCCTAAATGAAAAAGAATCGAAATATATTTTTAGTGAGAAAATGGTTTATTCTGAAACCTACTTGAACTCACCTAGCAAAATTTATAAAATGTATTTAAATTGATTTCCAAAAAATATTACTTTTGGGAAAAAATATTATCCAAATGTTTAATTTAGATTTTTAAAGTTTATACAAAAGTTGACACATTATCTCAATAAATTATTGAAATAAAGGACTTCAATTTTTATCACATGGAAAAAAAATTAAGTGTGGATGAAATATCACAATTGAACAATTGAACAATACACTATTAGACTGAAAAAAAAATTTAGTTAAAGATTCAACAACATGATGAAAAAAGATTTACCTATTTTTAGGCACAAAAATATGAAATAATACTTTCCATTTTACAATTAAAAATGTATTAAATAAATAATTTTCTTCTCTTTAGAAACGTAAATGCAACAACTGTAATTATAATGTGAAATCTGATAAAATATATATTTTATTCGTCATTAATTCATTGGTTAACCAACAACAATTAATTGTCAACCATTGGATAACTAAAATAAAATATAACATAAATGTATCACCCACCTCCTCACTTTCAGATAACAACAATTATGAACATAAACGCAACAGTCAACGTCTCAAAGAATGATAATAAATTCGTTGGTTTAATCGGTCCAGTTTCGTTTGTGTTGATAGCAAGTGTATTCGGTTTCCTGGGTAATTTGTGGTTTCTAATCGTAATAGTCCGAATTAAATTTCTTCATAAAGCTGTGTATCAAATCTTATTGGGAGTCATTGTTCACGATTTGGCATTAAACTTTTTCTTTTTTCCATTTGAGGCAATTCAAAATATAATATTTTTTAAAACTAACCAACTTTTCGGTGCTGAGTTTTGCATTTTTGAAAGTCCGGCAACATCAGCCTGTGTTTATGGATCGATAATGGGTCAATTTCTCGTGGCGCTGAATCGTGGCTACGCTGTTTTCAAGCCATTACAATATAGAATCTACATGACATCACGATTTGCAAGAATTTTGGTTTTAGTAGTCAGTTATATATTTCCAATTGTGGTATTCTTTTCCTTAACAACCTGGGAAATAAAATACATAATTGACAATAAATTAGGCGACTGTACTTACAAGTTCAAGACCAATGTCTCGGCAGAGTTCATCAATATTGTATTTAACTATTTACCGATCTTTGGTAGTATGATTGTTTACGTGGCTATCAGTCTCCGAATTCTTCTCACAACAAAGAACCAACGTTCGGAGATTGTTAAACGAGCACGAGGAAGTCTCAATATGTTCTTCTGTATGTTAGTCTTTGCATGTTCCTTTATTTCCATCCCCATTGGTCGGTCTGTTGGAGTGTTTGGCCGGGATCTTACTGCCACAATTTGGTTCATTATATTTGCTCGTCTGAGTTTTACACTGAATCCAGTAAGTAGATTGTTATTTTTTTTTTTAATTATTTGTTTACATCAAAACACATTCTTATGAATTCATAAGATAAATTGATTGTTTTTATTTAATAATATTTACTATTTTTTACTGTATCGTTCAGTAAATTTTAAACTTATTTATTTACTTACTTAATTTGAACTAATAAGGATTTTCTAATATAAATTAATAAAAACTATAATTATGTAAGAACAAGTTTTAAATGTCATGATTTCTTATTATATATACGTAGATCTAAAGCAAATAATAAAGAAATATAATCTGTTTTAAAAATTAATCCACAATTTTAATGAATGTAAAAATTTTATATTATGCTTTAACACGAATGAGTTTATATTTCAATTATTGATGTAATTATTTTGTCTTTTAATTGTCATGCCTACTTTTCGAAGTTGTCTCATTAAAAAACAACATTTATGAATCTATAATCGGTTTATTTTTTCTCGTTTTTTCTAAATTGACTCATATTTTTTATTCAAGACAGGATATTTGCCTACTGCTTTTTTAATTTATCAAAATTTAGATAAATGCATATTAAAAATTATACAATGAAATGCAAAATGTTTATTAAAATAAAAATATAATTAGAAAACTCTTTGCATGTGTAAATAGTAACCACTACTAATATACAACTTCACTACCAACCGAATATAATATTTAAAAGAAAAGACAACTACTAATAAATTAAAAGTTTCATCTTTACGCCTTGTGATTTGCATATTTTTAATTAACTATAAATGCAATAAAATAGAATAATCTTTTTTGTTATAAGATGAACAAAATAACATAACAAAAAATATATTTTAAAAATGTTGTTGCTTTATTTCGGTGAATTAATATTGAAATTATTTAAAAGAAGAATATTAAATTAATTTAAAATACATTTATTTAATTCGTTATTAAATACTATAGTTTAGGACAAAAAAATTGATCCCTTTATTGGATCTTACATCTTTTTTATCAATTACGTAATATATTATCTGCATTGAGAAGAACTTATACTGATATGTACTCGTATGTTTGATTAAAACAACTTCACATTTAACAAAGCCTTCACTTTTTTTATTTTATAATTATTTATATCATTTTATGTTATGTTATGTTATGTTATGTTATGTTATGTTATGTTATGTTATGTTATGTTATGTTATGTTATGTTATGTT
>JAUZNC010011740.1:16360-30296 GCA_034780395.1 Vannuccia rotundouncinata | reverse complement strand
TATCACCAATAGACCACTCATCAGATGAATCACTACCTGACATATCATCATCCATAGGCTCCATGATCAATAAAAAAATATGGGAAAATATATATATAATAATGAATTTTGATAAATACTGATAATTTGATAAAGCTGAATAATGAAATAATAATATATTATCATGAAACAGAATAATAAATAAACCTGTAAATTTCAAATTCTCAAAATATATACTGCAAAAGTATTGGTTATAAATGATATATAAGTTCTATTGATAAGAAAATTGATAAGGGTCTCTGAGACCTACACACAGATTTGCGTGTACCTACAAATAGCACGGATATGCACGAGTTAACGTTACATTGTGACCAATTTTCACCATTAATAATTGACTATAGTGTTGTTATTGTTCAACTTTACAGATAGCTGAACTAGACACAGACTATTATAAATTAATTTTCAGTAGGCCGACAATCCATTCTATTGATACAGTTGTTATGGTATCAAACATTACTTTCAGCTTGTGTAAGCCGGTTGGTCACTTTGTCGGATGAATTGACCGAAATCTTCGTCCAGTGCGACATTGTCGACATCCTTCGCGTATGTCTGGTGGATCAGGAGGAATCTGTTTGTCTGACTGTCACCAAAACGCTCATATCACTGACACATGGATCATGTAGAGAGCGTTTCCGAGCTAGAAAAGGTTATGACGTCATCCTCAGTGGATTGCAAAGCATCTCTGCACCTGCTGAATTTCTACCCAATCATCTCATAAGTTGGGTGAGTCATGCTTTATGCTTATATTCATGTTTAAATTTTTTGAAACAATAATGTTATTTTAGTCGTCTAATTCGGTTTTGTCCCTTTCTGTCTATCTGCATATAATACTAAATATCTCGTAAAAGTCGGATTCTTCTAACTCGAATTTTTACTTAAATCGGTTGATTACCTAACCGATATATGCATAATATCCATCTCTAACTCGGATAATTCCAGTCAGATATTTATTTACCTCACTCATTAGTTTATGTCAAGATTTTGTACCATAGCCAAGTTGTGTACATATTAATATCTCATGTGTTTGTAAAATAATCGTTCACTTTACTCATCAATTAAACGAGTAAAATAATATAGAGCACACGATAGTAGCGCATATTAATATATATATATAAGTAATTGTAAAATCGTTTATCTCGGATTTCTTACCAGCCCTAATAAACCGCCCACTTTACTCTTTGATAGGTTGTTGGTGAAGAGTTTGATCCCAGCAAATCCCGGTCAACACCCTATAAAGTTCGCGATGGTGAAGTCGTAGCTCTGCTGGTGACATGGGCATGCAGTCTGGAGGTGATGCCACCCCGTCCTGGTGTTTCTCCCAACAGAGAACAGGGACTGGTTATCATCACCCATCTCACCAAACTCGCCAAAGAATCTCGCGCTAATCTGACCGAGTGCTCTCAGAGTGGTCTTCTGCCGGCTCTGGTCTTCTGCATGGAGAATCTCTGTGACTCGGAGGGAGTGCTGGACGACGGGCGGAAAGCCACCCTGATAAACGCTCTGCTGCAGTTGATCGAGGCTGTCGGATCTCACTCAGTGTCGGCCAATGATCTGATCGCGTTGATCGGGCTCCTGCGCGCACCCAGTGTTCGCTCCATGGGAAAGCGGATAATGCAGGTGAGACGATTGACCGACTGTGAGTCTTGTCGTTGATCATGCGCAGGAAAGGGATTTTTTACTTTTAGATTCTGTCAAACATGGCCGCCAGTAACGATCGTGTACAACCCGCTCATTGGATCGAATTGATGGGCGCCGAGGATGGACTGATCATTGTTCCCGGAGATACTCCAGCAGAAAACTTCAAGTATTTATGTCTCCATTGGGGTCCGCGGCAGGCCTTCTAGAGCAACACCTTAACAATCAGTTAATTGTCTTCTTTTCTCTGTAGACTCGGAGCACGTGGGTTCACTCTACACACGTGGATCTGTTTGGACAAACTTTCGGTGGCCGAGCGAACGGAGAATTCCCGTCGACAACTGTTCCGATATATCACAGCTTCAGGAAATGGATTAGAGGCCTTCTTCACTTTGGACAATAATCTCATCGTTGCCACATGCACTTCTGGTGATTACACCTATACCCAGGTAGACCTTTTATCAGTTTATCTTTTCCTAACTGGTTCTACCAGTTTTGCAAGGAGTTTGATTGTTATCATTCTAATATATTTTAGATAATATATTGTCGCATTTTGTGTTGAAAAGATTTCTACAGCTCAATTAGAATGTTGACTTTATTGAATTGGTGAACCTATAACTACATATTTATAGTTGGTACCCGTATTAAATTTCAGACTAATAAATGAAGAATATAAGTGACCAGTTCTTAGCTTTATTATGACTCATAGCTGTTGACATAGTGCTAGTTTTCATGGTATTAGTACTGTTCTTACAACAGAAAAATACAACTTGTACAAATGAGATAAATATGATGTTTTATTAACTCCGCAGTCTGAAACATTTCTTTCAATCTTCACAGATTCCTTCAAAAGTTAGCAGGGATAAATACTCTTCGGCTCAATATATTGCTGACGTTTTTATGATGGAAAAAGGTTAAATCGACCTTGTTTTTACCTACGCCAATATTTAATTAACATACAAATGACTTTTAATTAATTACAGTGGTTCAAAAAACAGGTTTGATTGTGTGTTCGCTTTGAGTTAATTGATGTCACCAGATGTTGTCTTGCCTGATAACTAGTTATTTGAAAGCGCATCTTATTGCATAACTACAATTTCCGGTTGTAGCAGGTCAATCAACTGTGGACTTTTATTATCGATTTTTGTCTTAATTTATGCACAGCTCCAATAATTAATAAGTGTTTCTGTACTGTGTTCTGTACAGTTAAGTCTTAGTGAGGAACCTCTAAGGGTGGTATTTGAATACGCTGAAGTTTTGGCTAATTTTAACCCATCCAGACACATTTGTTTGTTGATAATATGAGTTGTTCATAGCTATATTTCAACCAGGAGATGTCTATGAATAAGTACAGACTGATGTACTAACAGTTACCTATATACACTAGTATGCGCAGGTCGTATTCTATAATATGTAAACAAAACTTTAACAATATTATGCCTATTGTTTCTTATTCATCAACTTATTTTTAGCGTAATTCGTAATGGATAGATATATAATAACATGTTGATCAATTTAGATGTTTGAGACGTTGATTTCTGTTGTATAAACTTTAAAATATAGAGACAATGAATCTTTTCCTTGTATATTTATTTATAGAAATATTACTGTTTGAATTTGCCAACACTTGAAATTATACTTCTCAGAAAAGACACAATTCCAGTTTCTATCAATTGTCTTTGAAACGAATATCACATTGTCCCTCAAATGAATATTTAACAACGTTTGTAATATACTCTTGAGGTTATTCACGAATCGATTTTTGTACTGTCACGCCTAACTTTAACGAAATTATTTGAGAGAAGCATTATAAGAGGCGTGAATTTCTAGTAAAATGTTCATTTATTTCGATGTTAATAATTTATTATCACTTGTATTTTTATTGAAAACACGAAGCAGTGGAATATTTTATGATATTAGTTTTGTTTATAACTTGTTTATTGTTGAGTATACATTAAATATATATTTGCATTCACAATATGTTGAATTGTCTAAAAAACTTAACATTTTCGGATAATGTATTAAATAAATACTAATATTATATGTTATTTGTACTTTCTGTATAACAATAATTAATTTCGAATACTTATAGCGCAATAATCAATTATTTCGAATACTTATAGTGCAATAATCAATGGTTTTGAATACTTCATATTTTCGTAATAATTTTATAAATGATTATGTAGTCTTTTTGTTCAACGAATATAACATTATTATATCAAATCAGAATGGACTATAACTTTAAAATAGCTCCAACTTGTTATCATTCTTTATTGCATAAGCTTCTTCACTGTCTGCTATTGGCAGGTGGAACGAACAATTGGTGTGTCCAAATTTCACAGCAGCGGTAACCGAGATCCACTCACCACTGGCCAATGGCACATGCTAGATCTGGTCTTCGCAGTGCCAAAAGGATTTGCACTTCGAAGTAAACCAACCATCTCTGTTTATGTGGACGCTTTTTTGATCTATACGGATGACCTTAAATACCCGAAAGTGACCGATGTAAGAAACATGTTTTATTGAAAGAGATTTGTCTAATAATTTTTTTATCATGCAAATGTAGTTTTGGTGTTAAAGTAGGTCTTATTTATTCTTTAGAAATGAGTTTCGTAACAGTATGCTAACTATTGCGACACAAAAACATAGTCAATGCAGCAAAAGTTGAGTCACCATTATTATCGATCAGTTTGTTTGGTATGTCTGTAAAAATTCCTTCTTGATCTTCATACATAGTTTAGTAATGAAGAAATTAAAAAATGTAATATGTTGTCAACTCTTTAAAATTCATTCAGTTTACAATCTTACAATCTATGGTATTTTGACTATAAATTAACACTTTTAATTATGATTATGATTCTTGTAGAGAAAACATTCTTTAGCAACATTTTATTCATTTGATTTTGAATACCAATCTTTACAATTATATGAATAAATTCATCAAATATTTGCAACTTATACTTACTTTTTTGACAAGCGCAATTAATTTAATACGGCTTTCAATATTTAAACTTTTTTAATCTCTTACAAACACATGCTCAGCTTGTAAACCAAACCAGTAACTAACGACGCTATCGTCCATTCATCCACACTTTAAAAAAATCCTTTTACATTATGTTTAAATAATTAGTGATTAACTTGATTGGTACAATATGCAATCCTAATTTATCAGGAACCCTGTCTGTTGCACATTGGAAGTTGCCCCCGAACCATCGACACTGACATCATTGAAAAGGTCTCGGTAGCCTGTGTCGCTAGGCGACGCACTCTGTCATCTCGCTTCCTACCCTCCATGTCACAAACACCTGAATCGTCGCGTATCTTTGTCGGTAATGAATGGCTGACCTGGGGGAATGTGACCTCGCTCAGGGGTCAAATGATCAGTGTTGCTGGCTTCAATGAACCCATCACAGAATTGGCTATCAAGACTATTTTTAGTAAAGGTGGGTAAACACCAAATTTATTCTAGCTCAGTTTCAAACTTGATCCCGTTCTCCACTCATTATAAAAATGGGTTATTCCATTTATCCAACTGTTTCAATCTATAGAGACCATTTTATGAATTCTTCGTATGATTTTCAGATAATTTGAATTGTATGTTCCAAAAAAGAATCACAATAAAACCTCCCAGTATGACCAAATTCTTAAATCCTCAAATAAAAACCGATAATGTGATGGAATTTGTCACTTTTGAAGTTCTTTAATTTCACGAAAACTTTTCTCACATTATTCGTCATAATCTTTGGTAACTAATTATTCTTAAAAGGTAATTAAATTAAGGTTTTTCATATTTTAGTAACAAAAATACAATCTTAAACAATTCATTCCCTAGTAAACCTTAATTGCAATTATTCCCATTAATGATTACCAACTTATGAGGGGAACCGCCGATAAACCTGTCAACTGTATTAATTCTAATAATAAGGTGCCACAAAAAGTGAACAATGTCAAAATTACTTAAAATCGGAATTCAAATAAAAAATAATTATTATATTGGCTTTTAAAACTTTTAATAAAACCAAAGTCTGTGTTTAGTAATCTCATCATCTCTATCTCCCACTGAAAGGTCTCAAGAATCTCATGCATATGCTCACCGATGACAGCCTCACTTCCAAGCTAATCTTCTACTACCATGCCAAAGCTTACAGCGACGGCAAATGTCTAAACCTTGCCCCGAGCCACTTCCCCGAAGGTGGTTTTTCCGGCGATAACTGCGCCAAACTGAATGCCTGCCTGCTCAAAGCAACCGGAATACCGGTAAGATTATCTATCTAAAGTTTCCTGTATCAACAAGAGGGCTACCTATCTTTTCTCTCTGTCCGCTACTCAGGAAACCATCAACCAGATCGGTGGAGTGAGCGCTCTCTTCCCAATTCTGGAGCAGATCGACTTCATGGAGGAGCCGATGCCTTCGGAGTTTCAACAACAGCAGAGTATTGTCTCGCTTGCCACTTCGCAAGTCTCCTCACCTTCTGAGGAGGATGAGTTTGTGGTGGTGCCCGACCGATTAACAGGTTGGTCACTTGATCATTAATCGATTATCTTTTTATTTAATCCTTCGAAATTCAAAATACAGACGATACCGTTTAAGTGGGATCGCTATGGACTGAAATATTATCTGAGTTATGCGAAATCCAAATTATACGATTTTTATCATTAGGTATTTGCTATTTGTTTATAATTGTAATTGCAAAAGTTAAGTTCACGATGTATATCATTTTACCACTGCAAGGTTTATACAAATCGTTTTGCATAATTTAAGACTAGGAATTTCAGCTTTCTTCAGAATATACAGCTATTTATTTGGAGTAATCGGAAGTCTTTTGAAGAACGAACGCATATTTTGAAAGAGTTGGTAATCAGGTTATTCCATGAAAGTAATTTTTCAACACCTCTGCCTCAACAGCAATCAATTTATAAAATAATGGACACATTTGATGCCAACAATCAACTTTTATGCTCAGTTTTATGTCGGGAACATTCAACATTGACAAGGCATGCTTCGCTGGATCTGGATATCGAGAGATGCAACTTATAATATTTTATGACACGAGTTTCTCAATGAGGTAAATAAGCTCGGTCAGTAACCATGTAGTGTGGACGGAGCAGCATGATTCACTGATTTCAAACGACTCTATTTTTCTTATGGGACGTCCCGAAGGATAGTCCAGACATGCTGCATGACTTGTGGTGCAAAATTGAAGAGGATCTACAGAAGTGTTAAAAAAATAATATCAATGCGAAAATTGTGTCAATGGAGTTGGACAACAAATTGAGTAAAATTGACAACAAATTAAAAACTGCTTTACAGCACTTAGTATTGAATAGTACGGTAACTTTAGCCCCCTGTGTATTGCGTTCTATTGGGGTGTTATATACATGACATTGCAATTTTACATTATAAAAATACTTTAATATATCAACACCACTCATAATATAGATTTTCTTACAACCTGGTAGGCAAAATTTATTTACTATTCATTTTAGATCAGTTAGTTGTTAGGTTGTAACTAAGAAAATATTTATGATAATTTAACGGTGTTTGTTCGGTGAGAAACTTCTTTCGATTATTCCTAATATTAACATGAACATATCTTCAATCAACAAAATCCATAATCGATTTCAGACTGTCCATTGGAGAAGAGTTCAGTTGCTGGGTTTATTGTCCTCTTGAGGAATCTGCTTTCTAACGAAGCCAACCAAGATCACCTTCTGCAGACGAAAGGAATTCCAACACTTGGCATGCTTCTACAAAAGGTAGTATGGTTTCCTCACCCCCCCCCCCCCACACACACACACACTTTATTTTCGTGAAGGAACTCTACTTCGTCTTTAAACTGTTTGAAAAACACTCAACCACGTTCGTGCCGGTTTTGGGAAGTGGGTCGATGTCAATGTTATGTTGTAATAATGGAAAACTGTTCACTGAGGTGTAAACTACAAACTAAAATTTATAATATTGTTTATAGCTGTCTTATTTACAAAGTGCGTTTTATGTTATTTGTTCTTAATTTGCATTTTATAATACACAAATAACTTTATCTATTTTAAGTTTGTTAAATAATTCTGGGTTTTGATATCAAAAAATATAGAAGACATCTTTATCTATATATATTTTTCAGGGACCCTGGTGAGTGTGAAAATTATATTTATTCCAATTAAAAAAAACTAAAATTTTATTCTTCAGCGCTACAAAAGTGCAGTGCACTTAGTACCTTTTTGTTACAGTCCATTTAAAATAATCGCCAGTAAATTATGTGAAAGCCGAAATAAGTTGAGATATAAGAATATTTCAGTGTCTTAGAATTTTTATCCATCTGAAATTTAACATACCGACGGAAATCATAAAAAAACAATAATTTTAATGTCTGATCAGATCCAAGATCTCAGATTTGTGAACTTTGGTCTTGATCGATACCTCAAAATAACTTTCTGAATCCTCTCTCAGATCGATCCTAAATATCTGGACGAGCAAGTGGTCACATCCATACGATCGATGGTAGAGGTTGTCGACAACGATCTTCGGCTGCAGATCTACAAGTTCGTCCTCCTGGACTGGCGCATTTGGAGCCGGTGCCCCTACCTTATCCGACTGAAACATTGCGAATATGTGAGTGAATTATTTCGGCACAGTAGGACTTACTTTCGAGACAATTACGGTGTGCGATTCTTCCTGGAAACTATTCGTACCTATCATGGGTGAGTGGACACTGGAATAGAGGTTTAACTATACTGTTCATTATATAGAGAGGAAATCATAGAGATATAACATTACTGTTCCTTATATAGAGAGGAAATCATAGAGATATAACAATACTATACATTATATAGAGAGGAAATCATAGAGATATAACAATACTATACATTATATAGAGAGGAAATCATAGAGATATAACTATACTATACATTTTATAGAGAGGAAATCATAGAGATATAACTATACTGTACATTATATAGAGTGGAAATCATAGAGATATAACTATACTATACATTATATAGAGAGGAAATCATAGAGATGTAACTGTACTATACATTATATTGAGTGGAAACCAATACACATTATATTTCATTTTGTAGTTTCTAATAACTCCATATTTTTGTATTTTGTATTTTTTTCATATTTTAGGCCCAATACTTCAGATCCTTTTGAACTGGATCACTGCAAACAACTTCGAGCTTATCTCTATAACATGATTCTATATATTGTTCACAAACATATGTCGATTCAAGATCTGGAAGAAATGATACGGTTTATACATTCCTGTCCCTCAAATGATTTGGTAGGTTGATACAATAATGACAAATAAAAAAAGTTAGACTATAACAAAAGAAACCTCTCTTAACCTAACAAAAAAGTTCATGCTTTTTATTCAAATTATTGTTTTAGATTCGAGAAACTGTGGAACTCCTGAAGCAAATTTTTACAAAAGCTGATGCTGGTGATCAGGCCACAATGCTCATGTATGAAAAAGGATATGTTGAGAGTTTGTATAGCCTTCTCTTGCTTCCAAGACTTTCAACTAATACCAAGGAAGCTATCATTGATGTAAGCTTAATAATAATTCATATACATCCGCTATAAAGATAAAAATTGCGGAATTTTAATTACATGATCGATATAATGCAAATTTAAATTTAAAAATCTAGTTAGAAGAAATACTATAGGAACAATTCGAAATCTACAGTCAATGTTCAAACTGCAAACCATTCTGTTCTATCAGTATTTCTTGTAATTGGTTTTAAAAATTTAGATTTGCATTGTTACTGGTCATGGAATTCATGTAATTATAATTCTGCAATTTTTATCTTTATAACTGTCGTGCTACTTTTCGCTCCACTTGTATGTAATATTATTTCATACATTTAGAAATATATTTTGTGTGTTAAAATTGTAAACCATAATGTAATGAATTAAACATAAATTTGTATTGTATATCATAATTTATATTTATACTACTTTTAAAATATAAGTAGTATACTTTTTTTTATAAAAAAATATACAATACAATTAATAGAAAATGTGTAAAATAAAATAAATAATTTAAGAGAAAATTTAATTAAAGGAATTATATCATTAGCATTTGTTTATATTGAAATTATTTTTTCTTTCAGTTCATTCATTTTCTAATTATGTCTGATCGTGTACAAGATCGGTATAAGAATCGTTTTCTCCTCGAAAATGTTGGCTTCGCAGGACTTTTCACGGATCAATTTTCCCCGTCTACCTTCGATCTCATTTATATCAACAAAATTTTGGATATTCTTAGGAAAGGTACACTTAACTTAATCTATAAAAAGAAGACGACCCATATCACATTAATTTTTCCCCTATCTAAAATGATACTCCAGCGGCTTCCAAAGACCTTTACGGTGTCGTACAATTCCTGACGAAACTGAGTCTGGCCCCCTTTTCGCATCGTGTGGCCGCTCTGCGAATGCTGACCTCTCTGTTCGATCGATCGGTGGAAGCGGTCGCGGCCGTGGCCCAACAGGAGTCCTGGCAGGACGTCCTGTCACATCTCCTCATCAAGAGTCAGAGACAACCAGAGAACAATCGCAGCATGTCACAAGGACCTAGCACCCCGCAACACGAGAGTTTCCCTCGAAGCTCAACTCTGGAGTATTTTGGGGATACTTCGACACCGGTGCTTCCAGAAGACAAGGTACTCCCTACTTTTACTGAATAGTTTTACATTTCGGTAATTAGAACAAAATGGTTGCCTTAACCTCTTCAATTAGTTTGACAATCTGGATGACGATGACGAAGAGGAGTTCAACATTTCTGAATCCTCCGATAGCAATTCAGTAATGACACGTGACGAGAGTGACACCAATTTGCCGGGAATGGAGGATGACGTTATCTCCGCTAGTCCACCTTCTTCCCCCTCAGCCAAGGCGGGCAGTGTGGTTGCATCTTCGCCCACTTCAGCGGGCAGTACCCCTTCGTCTCCGTTTCTACCGACGCCAGCCAGACCATCAGATGTCGAGCTTTCATTGGGCGAGCTCTCAGCCAATCAAACTCCCGGATCTCCCGAGGAAGAGAAGTTATGTGAGGAGTTATGTGAATTGGTCCTCAGGGGTTTGCATAAGCTCATGTGGAAAGGAATGGAAGGTTGCGACAAGGTTGCTTGGCTGGTGAGTTATCCTTTTCTCCACCATGATTGCCCTCTGCTTCTTGTAATTATTTATTTTGTGTTTCTCCTTGTTCAGGCTCGACATGAAGTGTTCGCCTGTCTGCAAACTCTCAATGAGCGTTACGTTCTTATACGACCTCTGTACTACATCCAACAACGACTGATTGAGTTGATGCTGGAATCTTGCATTGAGGATATCAAGTTGTCTTCAAGTGAGTCTTTTTATTTCTTTAAAGAATTTGTGATTCTTAAAATAAATTGATATTCTATTTAAGACTAAGTATTATTCATATTCTTTTATATTTTAGACGTTTTGAAGGGTAATCTTATTTATGATAATATTAATAACCACTAACCTTTAATATAATTGCATTGCATTGTTTTGTTTGCTTGATTCTGAAATACAAATTCCTATGTTTTTTTCTTTGATTGACTATAACAATCTTTTATAATTTATTTATAATCGTAGGTATAATGCTGCATTTAGTTTGTATTAATTAAATTTTATATTAACTCTAGAATATTTTCAACCTATTGATGAAATCTGTTTCGTATGTTAACCATATTCCCCAAGTATGTTGCCACAGATTGTTATATTGTCAATATATTATGGAAAATGTTATATTTAATGATAATAATTGAATCAATATGACGACATTTTTCACGACAAAAAGAATATACAACTTCCTGCTGGAAATCAGTCCATTTTTTTCGTCTTCTAAAATTGATATTAATGTTATATTAAATAATATTTCGATCTCATCCAATCGAATATAAGTAAATCGAAATATCGATATTTAAACCTTTAAAAAAATAAAGTATTGATTAGACAAGAAGTAAATGAATACCACAACTGAAAATGTTACAATATCGATTATTGAATTTCAACAGCTCATAATCGGCCCAAGCATTTGGGCAATGCAAAGGAGGTTGTACGGTTGGCTATCGTTACAGTTACCAATGGCATTGTCAAGGACGCGGAAAACGAGGTTCAAGTGAGTATTCATTTCAATATAAAGTAGAAATGACAAATGTGTAGGATTTATAATACCAATTTTAATTGTTCTGCTGGATTAATTCAGTTGCTGAAGTTATGTATGGAGCTACTTTGTGACGTGCTGACGGTATGGGAGGACAGCACAATGCAAGATATGTGTGTCTACGGAATACAGCTTTTGTTGGCATGGTCACAAGATCCAGATCATATCATTTACGTCCCAGCCTGCGAAAGACTTCATTACTTTGTTACAAGTATTGGCAAGGTATGTGCATGATTCAGGAACAGTAAAAACATGACAAAAATAATTATAATACATGTTTGAACAAGATTATTGAAAATATAAATACATTATTATTTATAGAACTACTACGTTCTACAGAGAAGAAATCATAGAGAGACAACTAAACTATACATTATATAGAGAGGAAACCATTGAGATATAACTATACTATTCTATGGATAGGAAATAATAGATAACTATACATTATAAAATAAAAAATCTCATATTCTCTTCAGACCAGTTTTAACGAAGTCTGCTGGGTGATCACATGTCTGCACACCAGTATTCAAACCTGCCCCTCGGAGAACTATTTATTTCTTCTTCCTGTTATGAAGACCATGCTTGAACGACACTCTGATCTTTTAGAAACAAAAAAGTTTTTACCCTCACTTTATCAGAATTTGTCAGAAGAATTTAAGGTCTACTTGACAGGATCGGAATGGATCGAATTTCTGGCCAATAATGTCGCCTCTTCTATTGAACAGTTTGAGACGAAATTTATCAATCCGGTTATTTCTAGTCAAAGTTTGTTACGGGCAGAGAGTCACCAAACCATGCTTGAAAATAGGACACATCGAAATGCAAAGGTACCTTACCTACCTGCCTCATAGTATTCAATTTTTGAACTCAATTTAGATAGTAATAAATCAATTACCAATATTGAATTATTCTTTGATGAATATTTCTATATTTTTCCATTAATTTGTTAAATTATTATTATTAACGATAATTTTCGGAATACGCTGTAAAAAGAAAATCATGTTTCAACAAACCATCAATCATATATTATGTCTATAAATAGAATATCGATTTATTCGTTGATATAAGAGAAAGCGGAATGTAATGGATTATTTTAGCAGGACTTAATTTAGCAGGATTAAATTTTTCCTTGTATAAATATAATTAAGATTTATTCTAACATTTATTGAACAGCATGTATTAGAATAGCTTTTATGTGCATGGCATAAAACTTGACATGTCGATGAACAAGCTTAGAAATTTCATTTGTGGATGTCGATAATTTGTAAGAACGGATAAATATTGTATTTTTTATAAGAAAACTATATAAATATAGTTTGATTGCTGTTTGAATTGTACACGCAAAATAACACCAAAACAATTTTAAGTTTGTCTTCAATTATTTTCACCCACACCGACTCATCATTTCCATTTCTTTCTCTTTGCTAAACACGAAAGGTTCGCGCCTACAAGAACCGTTTCGAACGTGACATAACAATTATTGGTCAACAATGGCCCGAACTTGAGAACCGGAAGACACGGAAATGGAACGCTCAACAGCGGAACCAACACGTGGCCTCCAAGCGACAGTGGCGCAGTGTGCGCCAGAGTTTAGCGGGACCCCATAGTGCGTGGGTTAATGAGTGAGTATACATTGATAATATAGTAGTATAACATGCTTTGTTCGTTAAGTTTATAATTATTGTAATCGATAATATTTTTACATCTGTCTTTGAAACCAATATCAAAGCCCTGTCAGCTGTGAGCCAATCAGATTATAGTATAATGTGTAAAACAATATATTTATTTGAGCGATTAAACTGTTTAATATACATCTAACTCAAAGACCATACAATTTAATGGTAGTTGAATAGAGACAGAACGATTGGCACGAGTACGGTTTAAATATCTATACTCCATCTTCCTATGTTAATTCAAATCCCGGGAACTGTTCTGCCTATCTATAGCTTTCAATATCTGTACTCCATCTTCCTATGTTAATTCAAATCCCGGGAACTGTTCTGCCTATCTATAGCTTTCAATATCTGTACTCCATCTTCCTATGTTAATTCAAATCCCGGGAACTGTTCTGCCTATCTTTAGCTTTCA
>JAUZNC010011740.1:0-11139 GCA_034780395.1 Vannuccia rotundouncinata | reverse complement strand
GATCTTGTCATGCCTCTTACCTTAACCTTGATCTTGGCATTGCAATTTACCTTAGCCCTGATCTTAGTATTGCAATTTACCTTAACCCTGATCTTGGCATTGCAATTTACCTTAACCCTGATCTTGGCATTGCAATTTACCTTAGCCCTGATCTTAACATTAAATTTACCTTAGCACTGATCTTGTAGTGCCTCTCACCTTAACCCTGATTTTGGCATTGCAATTTACCTTAGTCCTTGTAAGGCCATTCCTCTTAATTTGGCTCTATTCCCTATTCACTAATCTTAGTTTCCATGGATTCTTGCTGACTACACCTCCAACGAATTGGATCTTACCAACCCTGACAATTTTCGAGATTTGTCTTTGCCCATTGGGGTGGTTAACAGAAAACACATCAAGGATCTGCAAGAGAAGTTCGTTTATTTGTTGTTTTTATTCTCTTTAAAATTGATATCAGTTTGTGTTCAGCGTTTATAAGTCCAAGTTATAGTTCATGGCAGAACATTCTATATTCTCTACTAGGTTTGAATCTTTTGAAGATCCATCCGGATTCATGGCCAAGTTCCATTTCGGTACTCATTATTCCAACGCAGCTGGAGTGATGCACTACATGGTGCGTGTCGAACCTTTTACACAACTTCACATCCAACTGCAGAGTGGAAAGTAAGCTGTGGAAAGAAGTTAATATATTATATTAGAAAACTAGTTTAATTTTTATCGAAATGTACAAATTGGAAATTCAGATTTGACTGTGCCGACCGCCAGTTTCAATCAATTGCCACAGCTTGGAACTTCATCATGGATAATCCACAGGACAACAAGGAACTCATTCCCGAATTCTTCTACTTCTCAGATTTTCTCCGGAACGATAACAGTGAGGAAACCACAACAGTGTTTAGAACACCTTAATAAATAATAATATTACTGACTTCGCTTCTTAACCCTATCCATACCTGGGAAGGGGGCGATGTGACCCATTATGACGATCATGATAGCGGTTCCATCCCCAAATTTAACATTTTCGAAATTTTACAAAAATGGCTATTATATAAATGTAAATCACCGAATAGCTTTTATTCTGTGATTATCAACTAGATAAAATTGTAATAAACATGAACCCACGTCAAAATTTTGAATGTTTTGAAGAAAAACTTTTTTTAAATTTATTAATTTGAACTGCTTCAAAAAGTTATTTTTTCTTCAATTTTTCCATTTTTTCAACATTATCTACGAGAAAACGTCCTAGCAGAATCAGATAGGGTTAGGGTTAACATAGGGTATGGAGAGGGTTAACAACATCATTTATAACTATATCATCTTGGAGGCCCGAGAAAAAAATCAATTTCGGAAATCCTTGACTTTCCAGAATTTGATCTGGGTCGACTCCAACAGAATAATGAACCGGTTGAGGATGTGAAGCTGCCGCCATGGGCCCACAACGATCCTGAATTGTTCGTCCACCTTCACCGAAAGGCCCTGGAGTCAGACCACGTCAGTCAGCATCTTCACCACTGGATTGATCTAATATTCGGATATAAACAGAAGGGCCCAGCTGCGGAAGAAGCTATCAACGTCTTCTTGGCTCCAACCTATGAAGGGGCGGTCGACCTGGACGCCATCACCAATGAAGCTGAGCGCAAGGCTACGGAAGACATGATCATCAATTTTGGTCAGATACCATGTCAGCTTCTCAAAGTAAATACATTATTTCAAACTTTAATTTTGTTGTTTAAAATGTTAATATTGTTTAATGTGTTTTTTCATTTTTGCTATTTTAAATATGATAACGCAATTATTAAGATTAAAGCAATCTTGAAATCATTACAAAAAATAGAATGCTGATGAGAATGATGGAATACTGTTTCTTTAAATATAATAAATGGTTTTGTCTTCGAGGACCCACACCCGCGCCGGATGACAGCTGAAGAGCTTCAGAACAATCAAATCAAATTCGGACGAACGGTTTCCATCT
The DNA here is from genome assembly GCA_034780395.1 of Vannuccia rotundouncinata. Taxonomy (NCBI): domain Eukaryota; kingdom Metazoa; phylum Platyhelminthes; order Proseriata; family Coelogynoporidae; genus Vannuccia; species Vannuccia rotundouncinata. The sequence goes on along the minus strand of JAUZNC010011740.1, from coordinate 9,167 downwards.
ATTCCCATATGGACAAACTGAATAATCGGTCATCTCAGGTAACAAATTAATTTACGCTAACAGAATGACAATAATTTTGCTTCTATAACATCAATACTACTCAGTAGTAGCATATAACTTTAGAGAGTATTTTATTGGTTTAATTACAATTACAAATTATGACTTACAATTAAGACCCCAACTTTTATAGAATTTACAAAAGATAATTTTTCTGATGGTCCCTAATTCTGTATTTTCGAAGTCACTACTTATATCCTACTTTTTATAGTAACGATTCTTTATAATCTTTGAATCATTTAAAAGGTTTCAACTCCGCAAGATCCAATAATATTCGTGAGCATACCTGCTAATCAACAACGGGGATTTGTTCTACAGGACAAGACTATTCTAATGATAACTGTCTCCCAGCACGGTTTCATTGGCCAACACAATTGGCTCTCAACAGACCCGGCCGGAAAGATGGGCTATGTCTTTGAGCAGGATTTAACCATTAAAACCAAGGACGGGTGAGAATTCCCAACCCTGTTGTGTCTTTATGTTTAGAATGTATCTAGCTATTTTCATCCGATCACTGTTACAGACGTAAGCGGTCCTTCATCGGGTCGATTATGCCAGGTCTGCAGCCCAGCTACCGTATTTATGCCACTTCTTCTGACGCTAAATACCTCTATGCCGGGGGCCAGTGGGACAACAGTCTGACCGTCTACCTGCTGGGAAGATATCGAGTTGAATGCCGGGTAACCCGCCACACAGACCTGATCAGTTGCATCAGTATGGACACGGGCGGTTCAGCCTACATGATCGTGGGCTCCTGGGACACAACCTGCTCTGTGTGGGACTTGCACGATCCCGCTAAGCCCTGTCAGATCCAGCTGCTGTTTGGTCACCGTGCCCCGGTGACCTGTGTTGCCCTCTGCAAGGGCCTGGACTTGGCCGTTTCGGGCAGTGACGATGGCGTCGTCAACATCCACACTGTACAACGTCGGCAGTTCATGCACAGCATCTGTCTCTCGGAATCCAACCAGTCGGTCATCGTGCACCACCTTGCTCTCAACGAGGTCGGCGACATTTTCATCCAGTGGGAGGAGCGTCACACTTCGCGTCAACACCTCACCTCCTATTCGATCAATGCTCGGCAGATTGCGCATCAAGTTCTCGACAAGGACAGCGTGACGTGTATGCTGCTCTTGTCCATGAATCAAATGGTTCTCGGAACTAAGGCTGGTAAGCTCATCTTTCGGAACACCTTTGACCTGGAACAGATGAAACTGCTCAACTTTAACCAGTCGATCAAAGCGGTGTTCATGGCCAACGGCGACGGCCACTTGATAATATCTTTATCCGATGGGAAGCTTATCTTCACTACTGCGAAATTTTCTCAGCACAGTAATTCTATATCGAGTCAATAGTCGGGCGTTATGCTCTCCATTATCCATTTGTGCATTCCTATAAAACAATTCCAGACATCAATTAGGCTCTCATTTTACTCCTAACATTCACCGAATATTGTTCTTTCGGACAAAACCGACTCTCTACATGTGTTTACTTATTCATAATATTGATCATGTTAATACTTTTTTCAACGATTTATGTTGCTCCTATTTTCACCTTAATTGTCATTTGAAGGCTGTGGTTAATATTTTAGTCATATCTGTTATAATTATTTCACTGTTTTTTTTGTAAATTCTGACAAAGTCATACTTATTGTATTTTTGTAAATTTTCTATTACTAAATATTTCTAGGAAAAGTTATCAAGCATCTTTCATAATAGCTTTTTGAATGCGTATCCAAATATATATTTTTAAACATTATACAGATAATAGTCGGATTCTCTCGACCATCAAGACATCATGGACGTCCATCTCATTTTTGTATCTTTCATTAAATTTAATTGATTATTACTTATAATTGATTTTAATTATTTTAAGTTTTATCAACGAGTCTACACCACAAATTTCGAATTAAACTTAACGCATAAAAATTGCCAAAAATTTGATTCCAATTGATTGGTCTTCTGTACGGAATCTTATAATTCATTCAATTTGAAAGATCTTTAATAAATGCCTTTTGCAATAATCTATGCCTTATCTAACTCCCTCAAACCTACACCCTTGTAGAAAGAATCTTTATAATCCAAATCATTATATCCATTATGATTGACATAAATATTAATAATTAAAATTATTATTGAGTGGGTACCTAAGCTTAAATATATATATAAATATATTGAATTTTAGTGTATTTATTTGTCATTTTTGTTGGCTGTATATTTAATTTTATTGGGACCACATATCCAGGTATTAAAAGTATTTTAATACAAAATATTTGTTTTTCTTTATGTAACCTATTTTTTGGGAAAAGCTTGAGGAATCATGATGATGGTTAAATTGTTTCATGTTTTTGGGATGTTTATTTACCAACATTTGTCCTAATTTTTGTTGTTTTATCTTTCAATCGATTCAGCAATTAAGTTATGAAATTATCCTAAAATATAAATGAAAAGTAAAACAATACATTATAGTGTAATATTCTCGGAATATAAAATAATACGAACCATTATATATATTACTCCTTAGTAATATATTCAGGGACTATAAACATAAAATGTTTGAAGTATACTCTAGTTTAGTTGTTATTTATCTTTGACCTATTTTGTTCGACCTCAAACGTCAGCCTGATAACTCTGTGGTAGTTACACCTTTTCCTGAGTTCTATAAAATTTAGATTCCTTTATTTTATTATACCTAATTTGCCTTTTTTGTTCCATTCTATAAAATAGATTAGATTATAATTTCAGAAAATTTAATATGGTGTCATTGAAAATATTAATATATATTTCTACTTATACTATTCACAACTATTCAAATAATATCGTTATATAGGTTGTTTGTTCTCTATATTCAATAACTTATAGATTGAAACCTCAACAAACGGCATTTTTGTAACATAAATGGATTAATATTTTGAATTAATTCTAATTACATCTGGTAGCGCCACCTTGACTTAATCAGGAAGCCAAATTTCATGCCTTTAAAACATGCCAAATTTCAGACTTTAAGATATAAAGTTTAAAAAAAATTTCGTAATTATTCTTCTAATTCATGAGCACCGATATGATAAAGATCTCTAAACTCTAAAAACTGATTTTGAAAAAAGGGTCAGCATACATTGGAAATGTGTTTAGGATGAGTAATATGATTTTTTATGAAAAAAGTTCTAGAGGCCTCAATTCAACATATCGAAATTTCTGTTTTTCCGAAGAAATATTAAAATGCCATTGCATTGGTTATATTTTATATATCACGATTTATTAAATATTTCAATCACGGATAAAGTTCTAGAATAGTTCAATTAGTATAGAAATATTTATTGAAAATATAAATAATAATAATTTGAATGATATTGATACATTTACAGAATCAATCCCAGAACTATCCCTATAGAACCTATCCCGGTATGGTTCTAGAATATAGATTTTGTGGTGTAAATAATATTTATTTTCTATTGATTTGTTCCCAATTTTTCTTAATAATATTTTTTGTTGATAATTCCCTGATTATCTAAGCATTATTGATATAAAGAATTTTGCGAGTGTATTGAAGAAATACGTTATAATATATATATAGAAGAATTCTATATTGATTATCTGTAGAAAAGATGACGAGACTTATATGGTATAATAAATTTGTTCCCAAGTGAAGTCTACGACGGACAATTATGAAAGAGTACTTGTCGGATTATCTAGAATTATAGACGGCTTTCTACATTTTGTTTTATATATACATAAATTATCCTGCTAAATAAATTTATCGAATAAGAAATATAAAATGTCTAGTAATATTCCTAAATATTCGAAGTAAATTTAAAATAAAAAATTCATTTTGAACTTTGTTAGAAAAAAGACGTTTCTTTAATAGAAAATATTTAATCTGAAATTATTTTACGATCAAAATATTCTTTTAACGATCATTAAAGATCGTTTTATTTCCCAATATATACAATATTTGTAAGTTATACTGTTGGTTAGAATTGTTATAATACAATAAAGTAACACAGGATTAGTTAAATTGTAGATACTATTTACAATGAAACAAAAGCAGTTCATGGGAATTAACGTCTAACACATGTCTATCAGTCATGGGAATTAACGTCTAACACACGCGTATCAGGCATGGGAATTAACGTCTAACACACGCGTATCAGGCATGGGAATAAACGTCTAACACATGTCTATCAGTCATGGGAATTAACGTCTAACACATGTCTATCAGGCATGGGAATTAACGTCTAACACACGTCTATCAGGCATGGAATTAATGTCTAACACACGCGTATCAGTCATGGGAATTAACGTCTAACACATGTCTATCAGGCATGGGAATAAACGTCTAACACACGCGTATCAGGCATGGGAATAAACGTCTAACACACGCGTATCAGGCATGGGAATAAACGTCTAACACACGTGAGTAGCAGATTACAAACACATGCACAAATCAATAATAATTAAATTAATTTCATAAAGAAAGTCATTCAATACACAATGGAAACGTTTCATAACAAAAATGTAAAAGTAATTTAGTAGTAAGTATGCCCACTAAGTTAATAATTAATATAATTCAAATGGTGATTATACAACCATAAATAAGCACAATTTATTTACATGTATCAAAGTAAAAAAGTCCAATAATAGAAATTGATAATCTTCTAAGGAATCTAGGTCTTATCTTCGTTCTCGTTAATACCGCAACATTATCAAAAACATGTTTCATGGATTACTTATTCCTCAGTTGACTATGTTTAATTTTAAATATCTAATGACATGCAGCAGTTCCTATATTTAATATGTTGCTAATTAAGTTGTGTTGCGAGATTGCAGAGTGCATGATTTTGACCATGTGGATCATTAATATCGTAATTAACTTCTCTAGAATGATAAACTACTACATATTGTTATATATAGCATAAACGACAATAAGGACCCGTAACAGGTATACAAATTAAATGAACTAACTTGTGCAAAGATATATTTGGTATACTTCACAGCTCTATTAGTAAAAGTATTGCCGGACAAGGTTTCCCCATTTTGTTTTGTTGCGCCCGTCTTCATTTCAGACATAATATAATTAATTTTGGCGCTCCAGATAAATATTAATTCGATATCAATGATCTGGATGGAATCATATACATAGAAATTTAATTGTTGGAAAGGAGTTTTGATTGAAATATTGTGTCTCCACTTTCAGCATTGTGAAGGACCCAGTGACATTATTGTCGATTCTCACACGACCTTCATGTTGTCTGTTGTCATAACAACATGAAGGTCAACCGGAAGGATAACTTCATCATTAATTTTTTGATTGGACATCCAGATATTATAAATGTCAATTATTCCTGCATCTCCATCAATAAACATTTGAACCATTTGTCCATCTATAGGCCAGGGGCAGTATGAAGGAAATAAGGACTGAACATCCCATCCCGCCTCTCCCTCCTCCTACGATCTGTCTCCATCTGTTATCTTATTACCAACTAGTTTGGAATTTTTTTTCTTCATTTTTTAAATACATGTTATCACTGCGTGTGTTCCTAAATGAACCTAATGTTTTTCGTGTGTTCCTAAATGTACCTAATGTTCTTCGTGTGTTCCTAAATGTACCTAATATTCTGCGTGTGTTCCTAAATGTACCTAATGTTCTGCGTGTGTTCCTAAATGTACCTAATGTTCTTCGTGTGTTCTTAAATGTACCTAATGTTCTGCGTGTGTTCCTAAATGTACCTAATGTTCTGCGTGTGTTCCTAAATGTACCTAATGTTCTGCGTGTGTTCCTAAATATACCTAAGGTTCAGCGTGTGTTCCTAAATGTACCTAATGTTCTGCATGTGTTCCATTGCAATAACTAAGTATTCTGATTTGTTCAATCCTTCAAATATTTTCATTGATTCATTTATTTATTAAATTTCATTATGCAATATACAAAATTACTCATTGCTTAAATTGGTCAATAAGCTTGATAAATTATATCCTATAGATAGTTACTACAGATAATAAGTAGGTATATAATATAATATATATATATTTATTTATTATTTAATAATGTAAACTTTCTGTAAAACATTTAGTGAATAAAATAAATAAAAAATAAACCTATTTATTAATTAATTATTTCATTAATAAACAAATATTAGTTTTAAAATTGTTGTAATATTTTTTCTGGATTATTTTAATTGAATAAAAAGTAAATAAAATACATTAAACGAAATGTTCCAAATATATATGACCAACACTTGAAGGATTATTGAATTCATTGAAAGTAAAGAATTATTGTTTTTTTTTAATAAAGTTGATTTATCAAAATAAATGCTTTTGTTTTAATTTTATTTTCATATACAGGTATAGAAAATGAGCTTTTTTTATTATATTAGGTAAAGGGCTAACTTATACAGTCTTTTTGTACTTTTAATTTAAAATCTATCAAATAAAATCCAAAGTTTAGCTTCAGTCTCACTGCTTTTAAATAAAAATTTATCTACAGAAAAACCAAAGATAAAGGAAAGTTCGTAATTTAAATCAAGGAAGAAAAAATCTGAAGTCTGAAAAACGTGGTTTTATTTTTAAAATCAAAGAAAAAATGTTCATGTTTTAAAAGGCACAAGTGTGAAACACGTGAATTTTATTAAAATTTAATCAAAAAAGTTAGAGTAAAGATTTTTCTACTACTTGTATAATTAAATAATGAATACAAACCAATAAATAATAAATTTTAAGAACACACGCATAACATGAATTAAAAACAGTGAACCATTTACAAAATAATTAAACGATAGTTAGAAATTATATCATAGATAATAACAAAAAATAAATGTAATAAAAAAAACTTCTACATGAAGTTTAAATGACAAGCTTAGTATAAGTTCATATTCGAAATATAATTTTGTGCTCCAGATTTTTTTAGTTTCTCTAAAGTTTATTATGTACAAGTTTTGTTATAAAAAAAGGTGATAATTAATCAAAGTTCCAAATTATGTAAAAATAGAGCACACACACAGAATTTTTCATGAGGTTAAAAAATAATGATAAAAAAATATTTATTATATATTTCATATTAACATAAATATTATTTACATTTTTGTCAAATAGAAAATAAATTATTTAATTTCGCAAATAATTAAAAAGTATAATAGTTATTTCCACCCCCCGTGCGCTTTTGGCTACTTTACGAGTCGAAGTGTAGAGGAGACGAAAATATTCTCTCTGCAGATTTTCGAAATGAAAAGTAATATTCAATATATTCATCATTGATTTTCTATTGCAGCGTAGATTATACTTGATAAAATTTTTAAATTTCAAACGTCTTTGCTTAATTTGCTATAACGATTTCAGTTAAAACAAAATGACCGACATCGACGCATATAAATGTTTTGCAGTATAGATAATACATCAGAATCCACTCATGATTATGCAGAGATCTCCAGTATAAAGTTGAATATATTACGCTATTATATACATTACGAGTTGTGTAGAGAATTTTATTCAGGAGCTGAGACAAGCTAACTTCTATTTTATGTTGTACGTTATAGCTAGTATTCATTATTCGTTTGATATTCCAGATATTCAATTGTAAATCTGGGAATGTGTATAAAATGTGGCATTGCAAGTTTGTGGAATATATTGAGGAGATGGCTTGTCAGAAAATTTCGACAGTGTTATGTCGTATTTAACTGAATTGTCAAAAAGGTATGCTCCATCGAGGCTTTGGTTTAATATCAAGCATCAAATTAAAGCAAAATAATGCAATAATTATGCAAATAAACAAATAAAAAATTGTGCAAATAAACAACATTATGACAAAAATAAGAATTGTGTAAAACGAACATTTTTGCACGCGACTGATTAAAGAAGTGTAAACTTTTCTGAAGTGGTAGAATAATTGATTTCAATTTCTAATAAACACGATTATCAACGTATTCTCCTGAAAAATCATTCAACAGGGTGCAATTGAGAGATTTCTGATCGTATTTCAAACTTCGACAACCAACTGTTGAAAGACAGTGTAGACCGCATTCTGCAAGATTCGTACATGGCAAATTCGTAACAATAACAGGTTGAGTTTGGTTGTCATAGCAATACGCATTCAGAAATGATCGACGCATCCCTGAAATACAATTATTGCATAAGTTAGTCTAATATAAAGTATTACGTAAGTGTCAAAACATAGCAGCCAAATGTAGGTACAATATATAGAAAAATAAAATTAAGAAAAATATTGAAAACCTATTTAACAAAAAAAGTGAAAATTGAATTAATTTGATTATTGTTTAACATTTTTTGTAATAATACATTATAATTACTTTTACAAATAGAATTTAATACAAATAAAGTCTTTATTGTTGACATAAAAAATAATGAACAAAATATATAAAAATGTCTTGTAAAGTTATTTTAATACAGATAATTAATTATACATACAACAAAGTAATTTTAGGATGGATCTTTGTTGAGCTGCATTAATAAATGTTTCTGCGCTGTTGATGCAAATATTTCGTCGTGACACCTGGATGCAGTCGAATTTAATTTTTCTTCAATCCCATAACTATAAGCTGCCTGCAATAAAAACTTTTAAAATTGCCAAGGGATCATGTGAATTGTTGTCCCATTTGTAAATATTATACATTTTAAATCATTGTTTGAATTGTTCTGCGCAGTCATTACTAAAAAAATCGAAGCATAGCCCCATATAGGTTAACAAATTTGTGTTCATCACTCTTTGTCATCCCTTTCTCCAGAAAACATCTTGTATTTCGTCTTGCTGAAGGCAGAAATTATTTCACAGTAGGTCTACCTGTAATAAAAGTTTTCTTTCAAATGCTTCTGATTGTTTATCTTTTATGAAACAATGACAAAAAAGTATAATGTTTATTTTTAAATGCACTTTCCAATTTTACTTTTCAGCAATTTATTCTTTATACTAATGAAGCGAATGAACAGCTATCTACAACAATTTCATGTTAAATATTTTTGATAATTATATTTAGCGTTTAGTTGTTGCTGTGCGTGCGGTGATGCTAGAGCGCCAGGATCTTGAGATGTTCCAGGAGCGCCCTCACCTTGGTTGGTTCCTCGACGAGGACCGAGATATCTGGGTTAATGGTACCGAATGTCGCC
>JAUZNC010011729.1:0-30304 GCA_034780395.1 Vannuccia rotundouncinata | reverse complement strand
TAGTGAAGATGGGGCTCATGAACAGCAGAGTGGAGCCCGTAGTGGAGGTAATGTCAATAAAATGAAGAGATTTCTCCATAGACTGGACACATCGATGAGGACCCACCTTAATGTGTGGGATTATTGGCATAAATGTTGGCTCAATAATAAAATCTGATGAAAAAGCCATGTTAAAGCAAAATAAGAGAGAGAGATACGACCGTCAGCTATCTCGTAAGGGAGCAGAATGAAATTTGTAACTTACAGACTTCCTTATATAAAAAAATGGGGGGGTCACGTGACTTTCTCGACCAATCAGGAGCCAGCTAGGTCACGTGACCCTCTCGACCAATCAGAAGCCGAAGTGGTTGAAAGGTACCCATCACCTACTACTATTATCATTAATGTAAAGATTATAATAATAATGATTGAATAAGATATATGATATAATAATTGTTTAATACGATTTTGTATCCATTATTATCTATTGATCGATTGTTCTATTAATATAAATTGGTTGTTAATTAATATTATGCTAACTGTACGTATATCCATAACAATTTCAGGACTAGGATTTTTCTTAGCAGTCTTATTGCACGACAACCACGACAACAGTAGGATGGCAGTAAAAATGGCCGAACTTAGCGAGAGGTTCGCAAGGTGGACAGAACTGCATACCCCACTCGTAAATATTAAAAACTCTCTCTACGAGACCGTAACAGAATATAAGAAAAACTCTGAAGACATACCTGACAATTTGGTAATTTATTTTTATTTAGTTATTTATAGTGAACTAATAGATATCTTATTAGTTTGTAAATTTATGGGATTCTGTTTTTATATTTTAATTTTTGTAACTATTTACTTATCCCATATTCAAATCATTTTATATCGTGGATTTATAGACTGCCTCCAGTCTGGATGCGCAATGAAAGAGGCCCCAATGCCAGGGACCACATAAAACGTGTTCTATATAAAATCTTCACCACTGATGTTCAAAAAAATTTTAATCTTTCGGGAATGAACAATTAAATGAAATTTACTAAACTGCTGAGCAAAAAAAAATTGTATTGTTACATAATACAATCATTAAATATTGATATTTTCTTTATTAAATCATAATATATATGTAGTAATAGTTTCAATTTGTATTGTAGTCATCAAAATAAAATGATTCAATAATTAATTATTGATCTCTTAATCAAAAATCTATATTAAATAACTGTTAGATCTATATTTACTAACTATAATAGAATATGTGCCTGTCAGTGAAATAACTGTTGGACTTTACATTATTGATTATATTAAAAATACATTTGCTATAAATGTGTTGAATAAATTTATTGAATATTTGCACTCCCCTTTTTTGGATCAACACAATTGCTTTTTCCTGGTGTCACTGGAAAAAAGATTGAGGTTATGATGACAATTTTTATCCGAAATGCTCGAAATAGAGATAGAGACGTGACGAACGAAGAATCAGGGACTGGAAGAGAAAAGCAGAAATGAGGCAAAGACAGGATTCTTCAAGTGAATCAGAGTAGGTATAATTGAGAGAACATGTATATGTGTATAGCTAGATACTCTTTTAATTCAATGATCTGAATAAATACCTTTCATAGTTCCATTTATATTTCCATATATATAGTTCACAATTATTTTATAATTAATATAAATTCTCATCATTTTAACTATAAAGTACTATATAATTAAAAAAAATTATAGGTACATGAATTCATAGATACATTTAACTTTCTAATTTTTTAATATATCTAATTGACAGAAGTAATTTATTTATAGCTATTAGTTTTTCTATCTTAAAAATTGTGATCAAATAAATAATAATTAATGAAATAAATAAAATTGATTAAATCACCGTAAGACCCACATAAAGCAGCGCGGACAAAACCCCGTGGGCAAGTCAGGGGTTTTCCCGTGGACCCACCGAAATTTTTTCTCCGAGTAATTTTCTTTTTCGTGTTCAGAAACAAACTCATCATTTTGATATTCTTCAATCGATTTAACGTACTCATCATCTAATATCATTTCCGAACCAGCCATGATTAAATATAATTTTTGTGGAAATGTAATTATTTATTTATAATTTTTAAATTTCCGCGTTTATTTGTTAGTCACGTTGTATATTGTAATGAAATTTTATGAGACATTGTTTAAACTTATGAGTTGTAACTTATTATTATATATAATGCCTTATGCTCTTTTTCATAAGTTTTTCCGAGTATTTTTGTGAAACTGGGATTTCAAGCGTTTTTTAGTGATGGAACTGTGTGTCAATTGTCACACAACTGCGGCCAGGTTCACGAAAACGTTTAGTGTGAACACTAAGAAAAGTATGAAACTCCAGTTTCACAAAAAACGCATAGTGTGGACGCGGTTTTAGAAATAGATGATGAAATTACTGAATAAATTTAAACAAAATTGAATAACTTATGGATATTTGAAATTTTAACGTTTAATTTTGTAGAAATATAAAAATATATTTCATCATATTATATATATTCCTAAAAATGCGAAACACCTAAATCTTAATATTTCAAAAAGTTTTTCGGTTTTTACACGAGTATAAACTTACCGTCGAAACTTTATGTAAATTGATTTCTTTTTTGGTTTATTTTTTTGTACTGATTCTATAATCTATAGCGTTTAATTTTACATAAAGTATTCCAATTTTATTTTCATTCTATATATTTTTATGTGTTTTACTGACATTTTTCATTAAAAAGTTAGTGAATTAGTTTATATATATCAAGATATTTCAATCTGTGTGCTCAATATTATGTAAATATTATTTTAAGGATATTTTCAAATAGTTTATTTTTCCGAATTATTTACTATTTAAAAATATTAATTATAACTTTGCGAAATTTAAATCAGTTTCGTTTTTATTAGGAAGTACCGTTTGTACAAATAGTCATCTGAAATACGTGTGCAACTATGACTGTAAGTTTTTTATTTTATTTAAAAAAATTTTTTTTATAAAACAAGAAGTATTATTTTATTTTTTTAATGTACATTCAGTTTATATTATTTTATTAAAATGTAGATATATTGTCTATCTCTATTTTTCAGACAAAGTACCAATTGATTTCTAAATATTATTTGAATCATTTTTATACAAATTTATATAAAAATCTTAATTATATGCATGCAGTTTAATATAATAAAATATTTAATACTAAAATAATAACATTTATTATTTTTAATAGAATTAAAATTTTTAAATTTAACAAAAAGCAGTCTAATTCACAAAAATAATATCTAAATCATTGTGCTAATTGCAAATTGGAATTTTTTTTAATCAAACAGTAATTTGTTCAGCACATTTTAGTAATAAGTGCAGATTGGTAAAATGTGTGTTGACAACCAGTTAGGAACCCAAACCAGTTCCAAACTGGTCAACTAGTTGAAAACTATTTACATCTTTTTAAAAAGTTCCTATTAATTGGTTGGAAGTTCCGAACTGGTCAAGCAATTAGGAACTCAAAAAATTATCTAAATCATGCCATTTTCATATTTGTCAAATTAATTAATATACAATATTAGTAAATTAAAAATATTTGACCAAAATCTATTTTTTTATTTATTTTTTTTCAAAACACAACAATAATTAACACATTATTATAAGCTTATATGGTATATATATAGGTATAAATATATTATAAAACTGAAATTTATCATTTGTTTATATATAGCATAATAGCAATGATAAACAAAACATGCCAATATTCCTAACAAGCAAGGTTGTAACAGTTATCAATCTCATTACAGAGTACTTAGTACTCCCCATTGTAATTCTGTTTATTCTCCCTGTATATCAAACCATTCTATAGCATTTTCTACTGCAGCTATACCATATATTAAATGTTTCTGTAATTCATTAATTGGTTTAGCCATTCTATAAAAGCTTTTTTATTTTTATTATTTAATCATTAGGTTACTTATAATTAATGTATAACTTCTAGATATTAACATCCAAATTTGTTATGTTGCTTTATTTAAAGTTACAATTACACAGATGGGGCTTCATATACATATGAACCATAGAAATTATTTTATGCAGATTTCTATAATTCATCAAATTATTGAATAACTCATTTATAAACTGTTATTATGTTAATTAATTAGTTCATGATTTTAGTTCATATTAGATCATGATTTATAATAGTCTAAAATTATATCTTTATAGATATATTTCTTTGCAACTACAAGACTAAATCTAAACTGTACATACTCTTAAATTTAGATTTATAATTAGGAAGCAAAATTTAAAGCATTTTTATTTATCAATCTATTTTTTGATATGATATAAATATAATTAGCTAATATTTTTTGCAATTTTTTATTGTTATGAGTAATAAGCAGTATTTTTTTTAAAATTGATTTAAAATGTGCATTTATTTATGTACCTATGACAATTTTATTAGTTTAAAAAATATATAATCATGACACTATCTTTATTTTTTAAATCAAATTCACCTTAATAATATTTATTTATTTTCTATAATTTATATTTTTATTTTACTATGCCATATGGATTAAACTTTTGTCAAAAGAATATACTATGCTATACTGCATTATTTGCATTCCATTTTAGATATTTAAATTTACTAAACTTTTGTGCAAGATATTTCTGTTTAGGCAAACTTTTAAAATTGATCAATTCTGTATATTTCTTTCCATCTATTTCTCATTTAATTGTAATATTTATTATTTTCTTCTTTGCTAAGAGCTATATATAGTCACTGGCCCAACCCAGTTATTACAACTGCTTTAATGGCCAGCTTATTTCTCTTGTAGAGGAATAAGTATAGGAATAATCTTCATAATGGTATAATAAATATAGGTATACATATATTATTTACTTAAGTACATTAATTATAACATCTTTAATATATTGTATTTTTACTTAACCATAAACAAATATCTGCCTGCATACATATGTTGTATGTGATGATTACCAGCATCACATGTTCCCTAATGTATTTTTTAATATGTGATGATATTGTCATATCATTTAAACAATGATAGTGAATTACTGTATTTGATACAAAAACTTTTCTTAAGTCCAATTTAGCAAATAGAAAGGTAAGGGATGAAACATCAATCTGGTATTTCCAAAATTATGGTTCAGCCCAATTCAGTTTATATGGAGAAGACTCTATATGCAAATATAATATAGACAGAATCTGATATTCCTTTTTTATAGTAAAATTTTCATAATATTTTTATTTCTTATAGTAAGATAATTTTAACTGTAACAATTTTAAAAACATGTGTCCATTTTATTAATGTGTTTATATAATTAATATCAAAATAATATATTTCCCCAAGGGTCCATCCATAAAGTATGTATGCAGACAGGAGTGGGGTGGGTGCAGGAGGAATAGATAAAAAGCAAACAAGGGAAGGGGGATAGAGTTCAAAAAGTATACATATCAGCCATGGGATTGTTCAGGCTGAGAGGTCATTTTTTTAATTCACCTAAAAATGATATAAAAATTCAAAGGTGGGGGTTGGTATGCATTATATGCACTATTTATATGTAGTGATGCTTCAAATTTTTTCATGCTTTGTGTGGATCAATAGGCTATGCAGACCACATAGCCATGACACCCCTACTGACTTCTTCTTCCAATATATATTTCAGGCTTTTTTTGGAAGCCCAATCCCATGCCTAACTTATGCTCTTATAAAAATTGTAATGTGCCTTTTTACAGCAACTATCTAGTAAATAAAGTATAAATTCCACTATATTTAATATCTAATAATACTGACTTCATTATGTTTACTGTTCATTATTCATTACTGACTGTCTGGAAATAAACACCATGGCAGGCTATTTTTTTATTTATATGCATGTTTATTACTAGTAACTGTGGCATATTTATTTCAATCTGACAAATATAACCAATATAGTTCTATAAATTTGGGTCATTATTGACTGACTTCAGATTTTACATTTAATTGTCAGTTGGTAAGAGTCACATTCTACAGAACATGCATATTGTGTACAATCTGTTGATTTCAAACCATTTTATGAATTGTGTGCAGTCTGTATCCTATTAAAATAGCAGAATCCTCACTTCCAGGGGAATCCTTTTTATAATTTGATGAATATTAATTATGAATGACTCTTGTGAACTGCAACCATTTCAATGTGCATATCCACTTATTGTAAAAAGGCACCAGTTCACTTGTCATTATTATTTGTAATAGGCAGTCAGAAAGCTGCTTTGCTTATTGTGTCTATACACTACTTGTCAAAAATGACCTAATTTAAAAATTTGGAAAAATTGAAACTCTATTATTGTGCACCAACTTTTCCAGTGCCTAAATATAGTCTCTACACTACTTTCTTACTGCACACAGGGCACATGTATCTTTTTTTAAATTGAATTTCAACTGGGGGGAGGTAGATGAAAAGCATACAAGTGCATACATATGTGGGGGGGGTCAAAATTTGTATAATGACTGTGTACTTTATATTTATACTTTATGGATGGTCCCCAAGCCTATATTATTTGATTTGTCAGAATCCTTTAGCAATAAATGAATAATTCAAATTAAATACTGCGTTCTAGATAGTATGTGATTATTTTTGAAATTTTGGTTATTTTTTTAATAATATGTATATTAAAATAAAATCTTTGAATAGCATTTATTCATACCAGTATGTTGAAAAAAAAGTATAGAGCCATTTTTTTAACACTAATAATATTTATTGTAGATTTATATTTGTCTGAAGGTAATTAAGGTCCATGCTTCAAGGTAGTATATAAAAAAATACCTATTATATCAGAGCTCATGTCTTTTGCTATTTTGTAAAATAAAATCACAGCAGTACTGAAATTAATTATTGAGTCTTTAGAAAATCCTTTTAATTGCTTTTAATTTTTTTGAATGAGTCCTTTGTATGAATAGGTGAATTTACATTTTTGTTGAGTTTTTATGTTTATATTCCTAATCCGAATATTTGTATATATGTATTTTCAATAATTGTGTATTTTTATTTATGACTTTATTTGTTCATTATTTGTTTTAGGTGCATACCACTCACATCAACATAGTAGTGGGAGGTTATACTTTAACTTCTGTATAATTTTACCAGTTTTGTTTAGTTCAATAAATAGAGATTATTAACTTATTTTCTGCTTTTCACTGTTCTGTATTTTTATTATAATGATATTTTTTCAGACCTATCATTCTGAATTTACTGACTTCAAACAGTCTGTTGGTAATATGGCTATTGTGCCTTTGCGCACAAAATACAGAGGTCCGGCTCCACAAGCTATTGGTAACTTAATTTATAATTTTTTTTTTATTATCTTTGATTGTCTAATTTTGTATACCATATTCTTTGCAATGCTGTGGTTTTACAGTGGGAAAATTACAAAAAATGTTTTACCTAACATGTTTACTAATTTACCTTATTTTTAATTTTATATTCTTACAAGTAAAATTTGATGTAAGATGCAATTTTTTATTGGAATTTATTTTATGGTGTATATATTTTGTGTAGGTGGTGGAAAAGATATAATTGACGAGGGTATTAATTATTTCAAGGCTCTGGTTTTCTTCAGGAACTATGAAATCAAGGTAGTTTACCTCGAAATGTACGATATATATATTATATATTTATACTTTTATATATTTTTCTTCTAGAGTGAAGCTGATCGGGTTCTGATCTACATTGTTTTGTATATAATTGAATGTCTGAAAAAGTTACAGCGAGTAAGTGTCTTGAAGTTTATTGATCACTTAAAAAAATTTTAAAAGGAATATTTGTACATTTTTTTAAAATTCAAGGGTTCTCATATGAATTGTGTTGAAACCTAATTTAGAAATGATTATGCCATTTTAAACATTCTTTAAGTGGTCACTAAACTTGAATTTTATTCCTATTCCAATTTTTATTATATTTCCATGTCAATATTTGTTATTTTATGTTTTGTTTAATAAATTTATATATCAGACTAGTTTATTTTTTTTAAATCATACTTATTTACTGTTTATATTTATATGAATTATTGACAATAAAAATAGGATTTATGTATATTAATAAATATCATCTGCAAGCACATTTTAATATTATAAGTGCCATTTGATCCAGATTAACCTTGCAAAAATCCCTTGCATTTCAAATTGGGAAAAGAGGAGAACCCTGATTCACAATACCAATTAAAATGATCCTTTTTACATAAGTCGCTTAGTAATTTTACAATTTATTACCTTCTAATTAATGAATAACGGTGCGAACACTACTCTGTCTTTCCAGAGCCCAAATAAGACCGCTGGCGCAAAGGAGCTTGTGGCTCTGGGTATCGCTCAGTTCGACATTCCTGGGGACCCCTCATTCCCACGTGAGCTCAATGCTCTCTATGCCAAGCCAAAGTCCAAAGAGGAGGGAGACCAAATGCGCCAGTACATACAGCAGATTCGACAGGAGACTGGTCTGCGACTTATTGACAAGGTGTTTGCTGCGGATAATGAACCACCATCCAAAGTGAGCTTCACTTCATTTATCACGTTTTTCGAAAAAGATTTTCTTTCGTCTATAATTTCAATATGAATTTTATTTATCTGAATAAAATTGTATTTTGTTATTAAATGCATGTGACAATTACGATTTCGTTTTTTTCCAACGATTCTATTGATTTAGTTTAATACAATACGGAGTTATCATTGTTTTGCGACCATTTGCTATTTTTGTTATTTTGTGAATAATGGGTCTTAACTCCGGTTTGATAGTTTTTTATTATTATAAAATATTGATCTCTTAATTGGGTTTCATACAAGATCTACGGGTCTACCCCACTAACAATGGACTTTATTTATGTTCGAAAAAGGACATTACCGATTCATGTTTAGTTCTAATAATTATATCGGAGATATTATTAGAAACAGTTGAAACATTTAACAGTCTGTTATCTCGATCTCATACCAAGCTTATTGTCAAAGTATAATCGATTTTATTGTATTCCATTTATGAACAATTTTACGTAAACTCACACGAGACATGCAGACATGTACATCCAATGATAACATCTTGTTCTGAAGGACATCCGGTTAGCACTTCCCCGATTTATTACAACTTATCTTAAATTACTCTTCTCCGCATTTTATCGACTAATTGAAATATTGTGCCACATAAATGATAACTATGAATAAATTATATTATTATTTTATATTTTATTTCAGCATATTAGTAGTATACTCAAATCATAATCTAGATACTGATTTTTTCAATTTCAGTGGTGGATGTGTTTCTCCAGAAAGAAGTTTCTTGATCAAAGTCTTTCTGCTCCTGGGATGTATTAAGTTAATCCTATAGTTTTATATTGCATTGAATTATATATATTTATATACATATTCCAGTTTAGGATCTTCAGTGGTGTAACTTTTTTATTTACTCAACGTTCACTCAGTTTTGAATACATAATTGGAATAATTACTCTGTTATTGGTAAATTTCTAATCAAGCGCATATTTTTAATCAGTAAATTCACCTTTCTTTGTCGGCTGCAATTTCGATGAATATAATTATGAACTGGGTGCTTTGGTCTCCTGTTGATTTCAGTAACTACGTTCTTATACAACTTGTTTTGTTATATTGTACATGCTATTATAATTTAATCTTTTAAGAATAAATTATTTTAATTTTAATAGACTTAATCTGTTTGCTTTTATTTTTGGTTAAATATCCCATTTTCAAGTTTATTTAGTAAGTTATTTTAAAATTTATTAGCTGGGCTTGTTAATATTTAATTACTCTTATTCATATCATGATGGTTAATCAGAAATCACTGTTACAAAGAACACCTGGTCAAAGAATAATTTTTCAAAATTTTGTCAACGGAGTCAATTGGTCCAGTCAACCAATAGATATTGTAGATTTTTGTTATTATTATATACTTTTTACTTTTATGTCTACGATCAATTGATTCTGCTAGGACAAAATTTTATAAAAATTTATTTTCATTGCCCAGGTTTTAACAATGTAACAGTGCGCATCATTCATTACATTAGTTACTACAACAGACTGTAACATAATAATTTTCGTAATAAGTCTTGCAACGGAGTATTACGGCCGTATTATGAAATTATAAGGCGTAAAATGTTAAAAGTCTGAATGTAAATTTCCAGTAATTTTCCGGCTGTAACAGATTGTGAATGATAATTTATTGTATGTTAAATAAGTTTCGGACTGTAAGAGACTAAATATTTTTCGTTAATTATATTTAAAAAAATCATTATTCATACTAAACTTATTACAGCTTTTATCAAATTATTACTTTTTATAGAAATCCTGTTACATTCACTATATAGTCATCAATAAAACACGTATATCATATATCCAATTATATTTAAGAAATTACAAATACACTATTAGATACAAAAAAAGCGTTAATGTTTTTTTTATATTTGAGGTCCAATCCTCTCTGATTGACT
The DNA here is from genome assembly GCA_034780395.1 of Vannuccia rotundouncinata. NCBI lineage: Eukaryota > Metazoa > Platyhelminthes > Proseriata > Coelogynoporidae > Vannuccia > Vannuccia rotundouncinata. The sequence goes on along the minus strand of JAUZNC010011729.1, from coordinate 19,856 downwards.
GCCATCTTGGATTCTCGCCACTGACCGGGAAATCTCTTCTGAATAACCTCTAAAAGAAAAAGAAAAAAACTATTTTAATCCTATATAATCATGATCTGGATCAGCCAATTTTTCAATACAATGCTATTTACGTAATTCAGGATTCTCTAAATTCAGAGACGGATCTTCTCAATGAATTAATTAAATGGTTTGTATAAGTATGTCTATTTAGATGAAAACAAAGTATTTACTTTACAACTTATTTTTTATCAATATAATTTTTTAGATCAACGCTATCTATGAATAAATAAAAATAGATATCTCTTCGTGCGCGATAACTCCAGGTGAGACGTAGTGTGACTCCTTATACATACTATACAATTCATTAGCATAAACCAACAATGAAATCATAGCATATATATATAAAGTACCTTTTAAAATGGCGATTCTTGGTTGATATATTCAATCGGAAATTCTCCGCGATCCGTTTTTAGTGATTTTCAGGAGAAATGCGATATAGGGTCAAATCATCATATTCTATTATTCTGCAAGTTATCAATCACCTGGCCGGTTGGAGTTTGTTCCAGCTCCAAATTTCGCTTCCATCAATGCACACTCTTATAGGGGATCATAGAAAGTAATCCTTTATTTAATATGGTAATAAAAGGGAATCTAGAAATACGATATATCTTAAATCAGCAAAGGTATACTTAATGTAGGTATTTCATTATCTATAGTATGTGCTCACAAGTCTATAAAATGAATGTATCTGAAGTGTCATATTAATTAGAAACTGCCAATATATATTTTAATTCAGACATTATTTCAACCAAATACGCTATATTTCGTAATTAGTATTTCTAATTAGTAACATTTAACAAAAAAGTTTCTTACCATCTGATGGATTTTGTATATACTCCAGACGCATGTTTGATGAACAATATCGTAACAGTCGTTCTTGATATAGGGGACTCTCTTTATGTTTGAAATATACTCCTGCAACATAGATAGAGTTTATAGTTATAGATATGAAGTAATAAATATATTGAATAGGTATACAGCGCTTGAAGAATACATAAAGTAAAATAGCAAAACTTAAAATGAAGGAACTTTGAACTTATGATATGGAGAGACATTTATTCAATTGATTACTAAATTATTACAAATATTATTAAAAAAGAATTTTGCAATAGGTATATTAAAAGATCTCATTTAAACGACAAAAACGAATAAACATTATATCGATGATTGATTACTTTACAAATAGTAAATAAAATATTGTTTTATATTCTGTATACCTACCTAATGTAATTTAGGATTTATTTAGTTATATTTGTGTCAATGTTTGTAATGTTACGTTCAGATATTATGAAAGTTTTAGAAGCTATATATAGTCATGTAATATTGTTCTTTATAAAACGTTAAAACTGAAACTAAAAAATTAAACTAAATAATTATTGGATATTTCCAGGCACCTTATATATAAAAGGACGAATTTTGTTAAATATCCAATCCTGTAAAAGACGATACATTTTTATAACTTATTTAGATTATCTAGGCCACAGAAAAAATAGCGTGTTGTTATATATAGATCGAATATACAGATCTATATATTCAGTTCTATATTCTATTGTATAAATATCATATCGATATTTGGCTCTCTGTAAAAGGACGATTGTTCTATACAACTTTCGTTCCATAAATAATTTAGATATAATAATAATTACAAATTATATAAATTGTTAATACTTACTGTGTTGGTAAAATGGAAGTTATGACCACGCACTGTTAATCTTTGAAAAATCATCAAATAAGTAATCTTCTTTGGACCAATTCCACCTTTTAATGTTCATACCTATCTCCAAAATAAAAATCAGTTAATGCATGTCAGTATGCAAACTAGAATTATATATAAATGCTTGGATTGAATTATATTACAGTGCTCATTGTTGTAAATTAATATTTATTTAGTTAATCAAAAATCAGGTGAAAATTTATAACCGTTCACACACCCTGCTCGATATAAAGTACACTCACTGACTGTATGACTATATCACCTGAAGCTAGTATGTCCTTGCCTGATGTGATATCAAGTCGTGAAAATTCTTTGCTGAGGAAATTTCCATGCTATTCTCAATTTTAATTCATCGAGTGGGAGGCACTAATTGCTTCAGAGACTATATAAGCCATATAAGGAACCTATATAATATTTTCTCTGCTTATACATAGCGCTACAAAACAATGACTAATCTGTTGCTATTTTTACTATGATGACAAACAAATAATACTCCGATTACAGTATATAGATACAAGCAATATATACATTAAAAATTATGTGTATATTTAAAATTATTCATTATATTTAACTATAGGCGCAGAGGGGATTTACATGGGGGATAGCTTAGTAATTGTATCCACCTGTTCTTTTTCATTTTTTATCATCAATTTATTTATTAGTATTGTTTAGAGAACTAATTAATCAATATAAGATAAATATACACATCACATACCTATAAGATTATTAATTTTCATTGATGTCGTCAATTTTATAATAACTGCGAGTTAATTTAAATTAAATTAAGTCAAATTAAAACTTTTATATGCATTATTACTGCTAAAATAGTACCATGCAATTTAAAGATAAAATGATTTTTTTTTAAAATTGATTTTAAAAGTTTACTAAAAATTATGAAATACATAATGCTGAACACCTAATATGAACCCCGCCCCCATTTGAATTATGAGCTGGTTCAAAAAGAGGTAAATAAACTATATAAAAAATCATGAAATATACTATTTTAATTTTGTGGTTTATATCAACCATTATAAAAAGTATTACATACTCCTGAACCCTTCTGAACATTCATGTGTTAACTATAGCGTTCAAGTAGAGTTCAAAAATAAGTAAAGTTGATCATAATACGAATATGAGTTCATATGTATTTCATATATATCATTAAATTCAAATATATAAAATATTAAAATATTCGATTAAAAGGTAGTTAAATCATTAATACATTTGAACCTTTTGTGAACCTTATAGGAACCAATTGTTCATCTGAACCCTATTTGAACCCTAAATGAACCCGTAACTATAAAGAATAACAGTGTATACAGGTATATCAAAAATATGTTGGTAACAAAACGGTAGCAAATACATATTTTAAGTTAAATTTGGAAAAGTTTAAATTCAATACAGTAGAATTCTTTTAATATACGATAAATAAAGGTTAAAGGATGCAATAATAATTTTATAGGAGATACAGAAGTGTCCATTATTGTTAATTTTAAAAAATTTACAAAATTATTCAAAAACAGATTTTAAATTAGGTTTTATTAATCGATATGTTAAAAAATTTCCAAACAATAAATACAAACCAACGCGATAACAACATTATACAAAATTTCGCTTTGTAAAATTACAAAATAACAATATTTTACAAAGATTATAAAACCGGTTTTGTTAAATTTATTGTACAAAATTTGTTTTGTTAAATTACGTATAATCAGAAGTATAAGGTATCTATGTACAATGTTATTAGTCAGACAATCTTTCAAAAAATACTTACTTATTAGTTTGGATCAGTTAATGATTTTGAAGCATAATTACATATATATTTAATCGTTACCAACATTTATCAACTTACTGAATCATAATAAGTCATAATCTGTACTTATAAGTTTGAATTATAATTTATAAACTTACTGAATCATAATAAGTCTGAATAAGTTATACAGTCTGTAAATTATAATTTTGAACAATTTATTTCCTTACAGGATCATAATAAGTCTTAATAAATCACAGTGTATCTTAAAAGTTCTAACAAGGATTTATAATTTTCAATATGAATGGTAAGTACAGTCTGTAAATTATAATTTAAGTAAGTTTCGAATCACTGGGGGATTTTTGATTAACCGTCATGATATGAATTAGTGTAATTAATTAACAGATAAAATTTAACTACGTCCGTAATTAGAAAACTAGATATGATTTGAATGCAATCATATATTAGGATATGTTATCCGAAATAAGACATTTGTCAAAAACAGAAAACCTATGTTCAGATAATTCAATAAACTTATTTGCTACCAATTACCACGTGAAAGCTTATTATTATGGTTTTTATGAATGTTTAATATATAAACGCAAATGATTTATTTGCTCCTATATGTGCGTAATAGTTGATGGGAAATACTTTTCATAGCACTGAACAGTGGCGAATCTAGGATTTCTTGAAAGGGGGCCGCAGCGTATTATAAATTCTGACAAGACTACAATTAATTAAATAGATTTGAATACGTATATATTATATATTTTTTATATTTATATATATATATATATTTGAATACGTATCATAGTGTTAAAGGGTGTTTATTTTAATATATATAAATAAACAGAGAGATCAGAGCTGAAAATCGAAGAATCAATTGAAGGATTAATACAGATTATCAATAACAACAGTATATTCTCCCATAGTATGTATGAAGATCTCCATTTATTTATGATGAATTTGAATGCTGAATTACTTCTTTCAACAGAGGCAGTAGTTACTGGAATGGGATGCGTTACATTGTGAATGTTCGGATCGAAACTGCTTGCAGTTCATTTCCTTAATATTGCTTGTGGGCTATCAACTCCTTTGTTTCCACATATGCGCTTCCATAAATGAACTTAAAAAAAGTTGAATTTGATGGGAGCTGATTAACTGAAAATCGTTGGATAACTGTGTTTACTTTTTCGTGAGGAAGCAATTATAGAAAAATATGGAACTATTATTGAAAGTAAGAATTAATTTTGTCTCTTAAAACAAAGTATAATAATTGTCAGAGTGTAGAAGTTTCTAAATCTTAACGAATGTTCATTGACCGTATATGGTCAAGATATGGGATTAGTATGCTTGGCGTTAGTATACTTCAGTATAATCTTCTCAGCTAGCCGGAAAATTTTTTGTGAAGATCGATCAGTTTGTTTGTCACATATTCCTATATAGAGGTTAGAGGGAATTTGAAAATTTGGACCTTACATAATTCTAAGATCATATACATCTTCTTGACTACATTTTCACAATTCGATGGCATCTCTCTGAAGTAGACTAAAATCATGTGGATCATACTATATGCATTCACAGTAAAAAATTTTAAACGAACGATCGTATATGCTTATATAATAATTTGTATTGTAAAATAATGGGACAATATATTTGAACAAATACATAATATAGATATGAATATAATTTTTGTGATACTTTACCATTATGTCGAAAGTAATTACGATACCATTGTGCCTTATACTTAGACTATGAGTTTTTTTTCGGAGAATTAAAGTGTTACTTAATATTTGAATAGCATTTATTTGTATATTCAAAGATGTATATTCAAGGATATATATATATTCAAAGATATATATTATTTGTATATTCAAGGATATTTTTGGTTTTATTATAAATAAAGATTAAATCACATATTTGAAAACATAGTTTTTCATTGCTATAGATATATTAAACATATTTTACATTTACCATAATTCGGATATTCCTATTCTATTTCTATGGACAATCCATCTATTAAATATTATGTTGTTTATTCGAGTTAGTATTTGCTTACGATTATATCCTACTATCGCACTAAAAACGAAAACTAATGCCCGAAAGCAAAATGTTAATTAATATAATTTCATGTTTTTTTGTTTTGAATACATTATTAAAGTTAACTTACTCAAAAGAGCTACCTACTCAAGATTATAACTCGAGTACGACTATTGAAAATACAACTGAAAACAATTTCACCCCTGAGTCCATAAGTAACAATAATACTTTACCTGAAATAGTATTCCATCATCGAAACTGCTCAAATATTCATAATGTAACTAACGAATGTTTGGATAAAACTAGCAATACTTTCAATGACAAATGGGAGAAATATTACAAGAAATTTATCAATGCTGTTTCTAAAAATAAAAGAACTATATTTCATTCAATGATAGCAATTGGAATAATTTGTTTACTAATAATAATTTTCTTCATTTTTATGTCATTCAGGTATGTATCAAATTATTTAATTATATATAAATAAGTTTTAAGTAACTGAAAGCTTCTCTCATGGTTTATAATAGTCATGGAAATCAAAAGTGGTCAGGCAAAATAAAAATTTTGTCAGAATATTTAAAATATCTTCAAATTACTTTCTTTAGTTAATTATATGAGTATTCACTTTTTTGGTATTAAACAAAATTTATAAGTTGCTTGTGCTTACACTCACAACCAAATTTAGACATAAAAGTTTTAATTTTGTTAAATAAAAGCCAGAGAAAAAATTCTGAAAAGACTATGAACCATGTTCTTGCCTGTAGCATGCTATTAAATTGTCTTTAAATCATTTAATTAAATGAAAATTTATTGTAGTAATTTCTCTATAGTGAATTCTTTAGTTAGTCCCCTCATAAACAATTAATTTGGTGTCAGGTTTTTTCAAAGAATTTGGTGTCAGGTTTTTTCAAAAAATTAGTAAAAGGCACAAACCTGCAATTCATGACAATTGTACTCCAGATATTTATCAATATGGTCATTGATATGAGCCAAAAATTTTATTTACCAAAATTGATTTTAGACTATTTGAATGTGCAATAAATTTTAATTGAACACAAAAACACTGTGTTCAAGGTGTGGTAGACCCGGTTCTAGGGTCTAGAAACAAGTTTGTTTAAAGCTTTGTATCAATTTTAAAATCCAATATTTCCATATTTTTATAAATAAAAATTTTACAACTTTAAACACAGAAAAATCACAAAAATAGATAAAATCATAAAAATCCCAAAAAATTAATTAATATATTAAATCTGTAGATGGATGTATGCTATGAATGCCTTTTATGAAGATAATTTCCAGCTTTCTATACATTTTCTATTCATTTTTGCAATTTTATATGCCAAAATTTTCAGCACATACATTTTATGTATCAATATTACTTCAATTTAACTTATGAAAGATTGAAAGTTGGGTTGTATAATCTATGCCAGATATATCCTTGTTAGGCTACCAAGTCTGTAGCCTGGTTAAAAGGCAAACATTTTCTAAAGTTATTATTCTCAATAAACATTTTTATTGTTTGTGATAATGCAAATATACTTATTATTTAAAATAAAATTTAAATACTCACAATTATGACATAAATTGATATGTAAGTAGTACTGGAAAATTATTATTTTTTAAATTTAGTATTAAATATTTTTAAAATGTTGGCAAATGAATTTTTAAGTTATGGGACATAATATAAATGCTGAATATAATGGTTTTTCATTTTAATATAACTCAACAATGAAAAAATATAAAGATATGCCATTAAAAGAGAATGGGCACCTACCCTACACTAAATCACCAAATATATAACTCATTTTCAAAAAAAAATGGAATACTGTACAATAATTTGCATTTGGACATTAATATATTCAGTATTCTAATTACCTACACTTTTAAATATCTGAAATTATTTTACTGAATTAATATATATTTTAAATAATGCTTCTAATAGACTGCACTACTGTAAATAATTATATGTTTTCTATGTACATACCAGCCAGTATTCCATGACAATTTAATTATACTCCAGATATTTATCAATATTAGTCCAATTTAACTAGTGAAAGATAGGGTAAAATGTATAATGTACACCCAATAAATTCTTCTTAAGCTATTATAAAATCCAGCCTGGTGTACAGATGAAAATGCAACAAGGTTTTCCTAAATCTTAAAAAGATCTCAATTGTGAGCTTGTCTTGAAAAGCCTTTGAAAATGGAAAAACCATGAAAGAGCCTTAAATTTCAGAATTTTTATTTCTTGAATGACACAATTTGCAAGTAAAGAAATATAAGATGATTTGCAACTTATATTTTATTGTTTTCAAGTTTTTGGATGTTTTATATTATATTACATTAATTATAATTTTATTTTGTGCAAACACAAATAATGACCTTGGAAATGAACAGGGTTTGTACAGCCTTTTGAGAACCCTTGAATTGTTATCCAAAAAATTTTCTGCTCCACATAAATTTATTTAGTACATAGTGTTAAAATTAATTGTTACTGAAAAAAATTGTGCTCTGCACAAATTTATTTAGTTATTTTATATTACAGGTGCAATGCAACAAGTAATATTTTTTTTACTGTATTAGGAAAAATAACCTCAAAAAATTTTCATGCTGCTCACAAGTGTCACTTCACTTGCTTTTCTTGCTCGCACAATCATTTTTGTATTGAAATTTATTCAAAATAGTTACATGTTTACCCATTGATTAACTCTTTTGATTACTCATATTTATTATCTATATATTCTGCACTAATTCTGTATATAATTGATGTATGTATTATTAGATTTTGTTTATTATTATGGTAGTTTTTAATTTAATTCAACAAAAATAGGACCCCTTGAAAAAGGCAAAGACACCTTGAATTTTAATTCAGTTGGGGAGTACAAACCCAGTACTTTAAGAATCCTTGTATTTTGTAACACTCTTTGAAAACTCTTGAATTATCAAATTATCCATATCCCTTGAATTTTAATCCTATTCTATTTTTTAATGTTAATTTTTATAGTTTTAAATTTTGTACCAGAATATATTAGACCAGTTCATTCAAAAAATCAAACTTATTAACATATCAGATGTTCTATTTTTTTATATACAGTAGGATTTGCCTATATTGTATTTTTATTTGCCACATAAAAATATACCATATTGACAAATATATGATATATGCAAACTTGTCTTTATTTAAAAAAAATCAAGAAATTAGCAACTACATATTATTAATTTTAAATGTAAAAAATAACAACCAATATTAATTTAAAATCTAAATAAATAAAAGCAATAAATTTGTCTTTAATGTACTTTATATTTATCAAATATTTATCAAAACGATGTCAACATTGATGGCGGAATATTGTATTGTTTTGCAATCTTGGTTTGTGTGACTCCTTTTTTCAACAAAATAACAAATTCATATTTTTCCTTGAGAGTGAAATTACAACACTTATTAGAACTCATGTTGACAATTAATCTATCATACACTTATGACTGAACACCACTTATATACAGATTGCTAATTATATGTGGACATACTATTATTTTATTGGCTGACAGTTGCCTGGATTAATTGTCTAAAGTGAGCAAGAGAGACACACAAACAGCATATATAATCTCAATATACTCTTAATATAATTGATTGATATTATCGATTCATATTATAGATGATATATTCACTGTAACAGCAGCATTTGGGTGCCTTTACTCATGAAAGCCTATCGACGAGAAAGTTGTGTGAGGGATATTATATGATATATTCAAATAAATTGCTTGATGATACAAAAATAATCATATGATATAGGCGAATTTACGATATAGACAAATATGATATATGCACATTTTTTGCATGTAACACATAGGCATTTTGGCAGTGCACTTCAAAAGATACAATATAGGCAAATATCTGATATATGCGAATACAATATAGGCGAATCCTACTGTATATTTGATCTATAAAAATTGCTTGAATCATGCTTGAAAATCCATTACAATTTTTATTGACCCTTGAATTTCAAATTGGTAAAAGTGTGGTATCCCTCAATGGTGATATAAAAGCTTTTGAGAAGTTTTTTTGGTGACCATTGGGGCAAACACTGTACACTGCTGCCATTCTGCAGCTATTATGATGAACATACTGTTTTGACAAGTATCCAATACAGTATAATATATTAATGAATTAATTTAAATTTAGTACCCTGGTTAAATCTTAAAATCATCTTGTTTATTCAAAATGAGAAGAAACACTACATACATAGTACTTGTAATTTTTAATGAATTATGTATGAACATATTACTTTACTATTAGCATTTACTGCTCTATAGTGTAGGTATATATACTATGTATGATAGATCAGGATTTTAATGAAATCAATGAAAATAGAAGTCAAAATCAGGGAATTTTATTAAATTTTGTGGAAAAACTAAGTGCCTTTATTTTCTATTTTTTTTATAATATATAAGTTCAAAAAAATTGCTCACTTCAACCAACTTTTTAGAATTTATTCTGATTATATAAAATCTATTAAATGCTGCAAAGAAGAGAAGAAAGTTGGCTATTGAGTTGGGGGAGCTGAGAGTGAAGAGAATAAAGCTGAAATCACAAATGTTTTTGTTGTTTCTTTCAAATATTGTTATGAAGGAGAGAAAACTTGAAAGTTCAAGGAAATGCACTTGAAGGCAAATGCTTGTCATGATAAAGCAACAGTTAATAAGGAGATCTTGGATATTTACATTTCATTAATAGAAAAGAAAAAAGATAGGTGAACTGTATGTGATATGATATATAATTATTAATACTGCTTTGGGTTAATAATTGTAATGTGTTTTTTGTATTGGTCACATACATTTTACTGTAAAACCAGGGAATTTGATTATAAAAAAAGTGGGGGGAACCCTGATAGATACACTGCTGTGCCCACATAACTTGTTAAAAAAGGAAGAAAACTGAAAATCATGTTAGTATTAATATCTAAAATGCCATTAGAGATTATTTCTGAGTACAATAATGCATCATTATAATAAATAAAGAATAAAAATGTAGTGTCTGGATTACACATAGCTAACAAAATACATTTTAATGCATAAGGTCCTAGATGTGTCTGGTGTATAGTTTATGAATATAGTTACTATTTAACATTATAATGTGGGTTCTTTATTTAGTGTCAATTAAGTTAGTGTAGTGATCCAGATTAAGCTGGAGTAGACAGTGTAACTAAATATTTTTATTTAAACTATTTAACTAATTAATTTAATGAGTACTATTTATAAACATGTTTTTTATATTTTATTAGTAATTTTGATTAAGTATATTATGTTTTTAAAATAAATTCACAATATTCAATATTCAAAGGAACATAATAAATATTTGAATATGGTTTAATATGAATTATATTCTAATTAAAATATATTCATACAAATAAATGATATTAAATCAGAAGAAAAAATACAGAAAAATATGTACTTTGAAATTAATTATGAGAAACAAGAAAAATAAAGCAAGTACGTTTTTTATTATACAATTATTAGATTTATTGCCTCAAATCCCCTAATTGAACAACCAAAGCTAGTGAGCACATTTTAAGGCTCTACATTATATTCTTAAAAATGCCTAAGCATAGTGTTTGAGAGTAAGTATTATTTATTTTATAGCATAAATATTTGTCTAAAGGTTACATAATTGGGTCAGTTATGTAAAAGAATTTTGTAGATGTAAAAATATGCAGGTAAAATACAAATATTAAGTAAATTAAAAACTAGAGATTTTACCTTTATATCTTTATTGTGTATATCTTTTACCTTTCTGACAAACTCAATCTTTTTTGATATTTTTTTTATCATGATCCCTTTCAGGGTTCCTTTCACACCAGTCTTTGGAAATGCAAAAATCCATTCCAGTATATAGTGAAAAGTCGTCTTAAAATTTAGAAATGTTAGTAGATGGCTTCAAATTTTTTGAAAAGTAGTAATAGTCATGGAATTTATGATTTTCATTATTATTAGTTTGATGGTGCAGAACTATAAAGAAAACAAATTTGTTTTTACCTTTTGGAATCTATATTTCAGTAACGCAAAGCATTTTTTTACATTACTTTTAATATTCATTGTAAGTCTACATTTTGTGCTTGTTGCTTTAGTGTAGTACATATTTTTATATACTGCCTAAATCATAACTTGTTTTTTGCTATATAGGAAAGTGCTAAAATTTCTCTTGAATCTTGGAATAGTCTTTTAAATTGCTTTTAAAAATACTGTACAAACTCTGAAGTAGAAGTTTTTGCCTCACACTATCACTGTATTATATAAAATAATCAGAATTACACTATTCTGAATGAGAGTAAATGTTGAATTATTTTTTATGCAAAAGGTTTTTTTTAATATGTAGTTATAAGCAAATATATTCAAGCAAATAGAATGTATGACAATAAAAGGTGAAAAAGACAATGCATACTTGCAACAATTTCTTGTATATAAAGGTGCATAAAATATCAATCATCCAATCAAAGTCTACTTGATACTAATAATATAATGATGTGGAAAATTTGCTTATAATGATTACATTTTACTTCCTCATTGATATATTGATTGAGATATTTCAAGTACATTGACAGAAGTCTATTCTTCCAAGAAAACTCATATTATTAAAAATGCAATTATGATTCTTGTATAATTTGTAAAACGAAAAACATAGACTTGTTACAACAGTAGTGAGTAGTCACCTAATTAGTAAAAGGTTAATAAAAATTAAAACATAAAGACAGGGAGACATAAATACTAGCTATGATATAGCTAGTAGATTTTCAACCACCTTTGATTGGGGACCTCTACCTAGTAGACATAAGGAATTATTGGAAATAGGTAACATTCATCCTGCAGACTATGTGAATTTACCATGCATTTAAATTATATTTATTTTTTGAAATATATTAATTTCATTGCTTAGTTGTCTGTATCAATTGTATCCATAAGGAATATTTATTTTAATTATTGTAGTTTTATGTATACCTATTAAGAATTTATTGAATTTTCAGTCTATATTTAGTACTTATATTTATAGATTTCCAGGAATTTTAAATGTTTCTGTTAGATGTGCTGTAATGGTTTCACATGCATTTTTTGAAACTCAATATCACATAGCCTAAATAAAATAAGGACACTAGAATTAGAAATCTGGTTATTTTCAAATAAAAGTGTAATGATTAATTGTATATATATATTTACATTTTAACTTTCTAATTTTTAACATAATTCTGATATTAATATTGTTTATTTAATTATAAACAGTTATATTTGTATTTAGACATTGAAATATGTTCGTATAATACCTGAAATTTTATGACAGACTATATTAGTGATATAATAGTGTTCTTTAGTTACTATAATTTAAATAATTACTAATGTTAGGTATGCTCCTAATTTAACATCACTATTTCTTCATTGGCTATACAAACTTAAGGGCTTACTCATTTTATTAATCTGTTTATTTTATTTTAAACAAGGTTGAAAGGGATTATGTATATTTGTTCAAAATATATACAACAATAAAGTATTTATCAAAAGAATAGAAATCAAAATAAAGTAGAGATTTGATTGAGAAAATAAGTATGACACAGTACTTGAATATATTAACAGTAAATACTAATAAAAATGTCCAAAATAAACAACCTAGTCCTTAAATACCTAATCTTAATCAATCAGATCATATTACATAGTTGGAAATTTAGTTGTGTAAAGTTGTAATTTCCTATGAAAATTTATTAATATATTGTTTAATTCACTTTTTAGTACTTTTTAAAGTATGTTTTTTCAATTTGTATAAGTAGCCTACGTCTGTAATTTTAATGATTTAAGGTATTTTAATATAATGATTTTTCTTATTCTAAAAATATCTCTTATATTCTTTAGACAACGTCGGCGACGAAGCAAGGCTCGAAAATATGGGGTGATTGTAACAAATGGAGATACTGATATGCAGCGTCTACGGGGATCTGATGACGACGATGATCAGTCAACCTTCTATGAAATGCGAGGAAAGCGAAGTTAATTAAGAATTTAGTGGCACATGACATTTGCGCATTTATATCTATTTTGTTTGGTGGAGGCTTTTTTTGCAAATCGAAATTATTTAATTTTTTTACTGTATGCATTTCCCATTTTTGGTAATGGTTTGGTTGTTGATATTATTTATTGATTTCAATATTGTGACATATGGTGCTTTTCTCATTCCACACCGGTTTCGAATTTTAGTAAAATTTCATTGTGATTTGTACACGATATTGTTAACTTATATATTGTTTACTCTTTTTGACTTTTTATATTCAGTTTACATAATATACAATTATTTCAAATAGATTTTGTTTTATAAATCATTTTCTATTAATTATGTTTGGATAATTTTATTTGGTAACATCTAGTGTGTATATTTGTAAGCCTTATCCACACTAAAATACTGAATTATGTATAGTCTCGAAATTATAATAAATTTTTATTTTCCAACCTTATAATAACTCGTATTGTGAAAAAAAAGTACCTTTTAAAAATATGCACGAAAATCGGTTCTGCTGACTCTTCAAAATAGAACCTTATCTTAAAAAACACTAATGTTTGCCGTATTATAAATCTTATAGAGTATTGTGATTTATTGTTAGCTGAAACTTTTACTACTTAATTTGTAATGGATCAATATTTTCAAAACGACATGTCTGATAAGTATGTAGTTGTACAGTTAATATATCTACCAGCCTTCAAGTATATAAATGGAAAAGTTTTCTAATTGTTTGAACAGTTCAATGAAATTGATCAAATACACATACGATTGACACAACAGCACATATGTACTGATTTAAATTTCCACCAAAAAACTGGCATGTGTTTTATATACACGTACATATATATATATAAACTATGTTAATAAAAGTACCTCAATTGTGCCACAGAGAAAGGAAAAAACAGTAATTCTTACTCCAATTTACTTATAAAAAGATGTGACGTGCAATATCGATATAACATATCAAATTGCTAAGTGCTATATATATAATCACCTGTAGTATCAGATTACATAGTTGCAGTATTGTCGGAGAGGCGATTTCGTTATTATTTAAAAAATATGATATGGTCTTTTTTGTATTGTTCAGAATTGGTAATATGAATTGTCAGTTGTGTACGTATATATAATTACTAACGTCGTCAAATACTGAACCAAATTATGAACAATACATATTATTTTAAAACATAACAGTAAATAAAACTCTCTATATATGATGTTAATCGCAATAATTGAACTGTAATAATTAAAAAAATATATAGAAATTCTAAATAACAAAAGTTTCGGCTATATATAAGCCTAATTATTAATAAATATATCAAAAGTAACAAAATGAAATGAAATCACCGCTATTATGTTTTTATGCAAAGAACGTCGACCTAATATGATGCATATGAGCCGTCAAAAATGGTGGAAGACATACCTAATATATATATATATAATCCAAAACAAGGATTCCTTGGATATCCGATATATGGTATCCATGTATCCGATATATTGACCTTGTTAGCAGTCTTATTAGCAGCTCGTCGTTGCTGTGTATTGTCTTTAATGCCTGGCCCTCCGCTGTACCCATCAAATACTACTGTGGCATGTCCATATAAATCCACTGTGAACTTTGCATATAGGTCAGCGATTGAGCTGTATGTGGATCGTTCGGTCCATTTCAGTCTATGCAAAAGTGAACCCCGTCTAAAACGTAGTGATCAGTAACTGGGATAATCTCGACCACAGCATCATCAGATGTGTGAGTGACATGGTTTCTTATAGCTTCTACAAGTTGTGCCTTGTCTGGTTTTCGCAAACGGTGATTTGCTTCAAATAACGATGGAGGATAAGGACAGAGTTCATAGTCCGTCCCTTCATTTAAATTAAGATCTCCATACTGTGAGACCACCAATTAATAACCTCTGAAACAACAGAGCTGGGTCTATGGTTTCTCCTCAGTAATTTTGATGCCTCTGGCAGTAGCTATATGTCTTCACTCTAGTATTTCTCGAATATGAAAAAGATTGACTGTCCTTCCATTGTTTTCACAGTGCTGTTGCCAGCCGTGAATAGATCATCCACATTCATATTGTCATCAGTATTTATTCCATTTATGATGTTGCGCAAGGTAGCATCTCCTGTAAACGGAGAAAAGTCTTCCAGTTTTTCTATTAGGTTTTCTCTGTCTGCTTTATCTCATTTCATCCTTGAAGACATGTGCTGTTCACTTGTTGTGTATACCATCTGACTAAACTCTAATTGCATGGCATAGTTGTAGGATGAGGTTACAGGGCGAGACATGGTCCAAAGTGTTTTTTGGTGTTCATTAAAGCCACTAGCCCGCCTATGCTTTTAAGAGAGCGCATGAGCGTCTGCTCGATGACAAGATCAGAGCTTAGGCCAGACCAGTATTAGTTGCTGCGGCGTATGACATGGAAACCATTCATGAATTTCTGATAAACTGAAGAGATTTTAGTTTTTAAACTGTTCATCTTCGATCTGAAGATACAGATAGCCTGACTTGAGATAGTTAGGGTGTCCAGCAGCTGCAAATTTTGGTAAACAATCAGATATGGCATGTATAGGTGCATCTTCCATGATCCGGTGCGATCAGCCTCGATGAGTTCGCGGGCAACTCCCAACAGTTGCTGATAATTCAACCACAGTTTACTTGTCTTTGAATGACTGGATAGATCACGTTCTTTCGATTTGAGCCGATCAGCGATTGTTCCAATGCAAACCGACCTCAGCAAAGAATCCGTCTGTTTCCCTAGCGTACGTCTCAAGCTCTTTCAAGACGTTTTCTAAATCAGGATCACATTCGATTATTTTAGCTACTATTTGATGTGTAAGGCATTGGTCCACAAGGAGATGTCCGCGAAATGCACGTTGTACATATTTACCACTCATCATGTGCACAACTGCGTTCTCACCATATATTGTTTCTAGGATCTCTGTCAGTCCGTTCCCACTCATTAATGTTCCCATGGCCCCCAATAGATTCATGAAGGTGTGAAAACTGCCCAGTAACAAAATAACACATGGCCTAGTCTTGTAATTTGACACATTTTACCATTGAAAATAATATTTTTTTAAAGGTTTCATATTAGTTATTCTGACCATATTTTATGATACCTTGATCTATTGAGCTTCTATTTTTAGTAGTTACACGATATTTTACTTCTTATAAAACATTTTATTGATATATTTTTCGTCTATACCCCTAGAATAATTATAATTTGTGGATAAAATTGAAAATAAAACTTCCAAACAAATATTATATTATATTAAAATCGTACAAATAGAAAAGAATAAAAGTGTTAATGTTTATTTAAACATATTTTGTGCAACTAGAATATAAACACATTATATAAAATAGAAGACATGTATTCATCAATCAGATTTACCAAAAAGATGCACAGAAAACATGTTTATAAAAGCGTTACCGGGAGAATTATACAAAATGTAGGGTAAATGATGTAAAAATATGTGATAATTTGAAATAAACTTCATACATCTGATACTTGACATGCAAAGTTAAAGCGGGAATACTTTCAAGTCACTGTCAGTGACAATACATTGAAGCAACTCGTCAACTGATGTGTTCATAACGGCAATTTCGTTGTATTTTCTGGATACTAGTTGATTGGTCCATTTTGACCATTTCACTGTTTCTTGGCGAAGATCAGGTTCCCCTAAGATTTCAACATAATGTCCAATATCTTAGTGGGTCCACATGTTACACAGACACGATCAATACAATCTCTTTTAGCAAAGTGGTCATCATACTCGCAAACTGTTTTCTCAATGTAATCTTCCACTTTGTTAATGTACGTGTAGATGTGGTAAATTGGAAGCACAAAATTTGTTCAAAGCTTGCATTTTTCGAGTAATGTTACTGTGTGGTTGTATACACAGATACATTTTTATTTTTTTGGTTCCAACCTTTGCAGTAACTAAGTACTTCGGTCTCATTTAAAATGAATATGAACAATCAAGAAATTCTCGTTTAAATTCCACAAACAGATCTTTCATTTTGTGTCGGAGAACACGCTTTGTTACCCGAACTCCATCCATTTTTTTGAAACGTCGTTTCATGTTTCTATTGCGACTATCAATGATTGTTGAACCGAGGACAAGCTTCGAATTGATATCACGAGATAAAAACAGTTCACTCTTATAGGATCAGATAACAAATTTCGCTTTTTTGTTTCTAGATACATCCCTACGCTGCCTTTTCATAAATCGCTTTCTCTTGGTTGCATATTTCGTTTCGCTGGGAGTTAGTAAGGCTAGCTTTAATCTTACAGGACTATTGTTTGGTACTTCATTTACGATCTCTGATGCCTTCCAGAAGAGGGGTTGGTCGAATGTTATGATTGGCGTAATGTTTTGCTTGGCATGCAGCTACCTTACACTGCACATGCTCTAGTGAGGTGAAAATACATGTTTTGTCACTTGATGCCATATCAATTATGGGAAGGAATGCTATCGAAGACTGGCCAGGATGGTCCTTTCCCTTGCACAATGTATGCTTCATGCCCAGCCAGTTTGGGGCGCATTGACGGAAACTTAACGACAACTTCCTCTTTAAAGATTAAATATTATTGAATATAGAATAAAGTGTGCATTGAATATGTTTACATAAAATTAATATTTTCTTATTGTATACCTTTTATAATTAATATTTTTATATGTATATAGATATTAATGTATGCAATATACCTTTTACAGTGCTCAAATACTGATATTTACCAAAAAAATGTTATTTTCTATGATGCAATTCCCCCACAACCTCATAAATAGACTTAATGGATTATTTATTGACCCCTAAAACCTATACCTAGACACCAAAATTGTCAACCTATGTCAAATATAAAGCGAGATATAGCCAATATTATGATTTGGCGGCTATTTTGTTTATGACGTCACAATCGGGCACTTTCTGTGTTTTCAAATTTAGTAAACTTTTGACATGTTGTTCACAAGACCCAATACTACTAGAAAACACTAAAATACCTTTGCTTGCAATTTTTTTGGGGTTAGGTCATATTTTTTCATACATTGACTCAACTATTATATGACCTATATATATGAAGTTTTTTCAATGTTTCTTCGTTTATTATAAACCTGTTACAAATATGTTCTTAATCTCCTCAAGTATAGCTCCCATTGTATCCTCCAATAAATTACATTCAAAGTAAAAACTGTTAAGATTAACCATTAAAACACAATAAATAAAATTTAAAAAAATCAATAGGTGCTTATAACAAAGTTTCACTTATATATAATGTGCTTTTATCTATGTTTGAACATACATTATTTAAATCTCGGTATGTTCAAATTAAATATTAATTAGGTAGGCATCCTAAATTAATTAATTAAACTTTATGACTGAAAGCATTTGTTTTGCGCTATATATATAGATGAATTATTATAAAGTCATTTTCAAATAAGTTAATTCAATTTTATAGAATTATATTTCAACATGAAATTGACAACAAAAACCTCATACAAATAATTTTAAAATACAGTATTTTGTTGTACTTTAAGCATACAAATACTACAATTCCAACAGAAAATGAAATACATATTTTCTAAAATAAATAAATAATAGAGTATAGAAGAGGATAGGTACTATAAAATGATACAATAATGTCTTTTATACGGTATATATTAACTATAGCCACCCTATAACTAATAAATACTAGTTATAGGTAATCAATAATACAATAATCAATGTAAAAAAAAAATCAATTATAACAATTGAGATAAATCTGAATAATAACATCGAACTAATAATATATCTGGTTAATACAAATATGTTCACTACAGATAAAATAGTTCTATGAAATGTATGTATATGAACTCAAAGTTTGGTATACTGTATATATTCATACAATAAGAATATAGATACAAAATAAACAAATATACCAATGCAATAATGTACAGCTTTTCACTTTTTAAATGTTTTGTAATTTAATTATTCGAGTATATATTATATACAGCCTTATTATTTTAATGCAACAAAATATAGTGTATAGTAATAATGTAACATAAGATTTATTTTTTTAATGAAATAAATGCATACACATATTATGTACATTATAGATTATACAATATCAATACAATAAGTTGTTAATTGTAATAAGTAATGAAAAGTAAAATATAATAGTAATAGTAAATTAGTAGCAGTGAATACTGCCAAACAAGACTAACAATACAAGACAATAAAATTAAGTAACATACATTTGCCAAGCAAGACAGATTAG
>JAUZNC010011718.1:0-30305 GCA_034780395.1 Vannuccia rotundouncinata | reverse complement strand
ATGAATATTGTTAATGTAAAATTATTTAAAGAGATTTTGCTATTTCAGAATATATACCTTTATTTGAAACGTAGTTAATTCTGGCCCACCCTGTATATAACATTAATTCAATTTTTATCAATAAAATTTTTTAAATGAATAAAAAATAGAATTCATCACTTGTTTATATTTTATGGAAGGGGGGGGGGAGGATACGTACGTGACGCTCCATAACGCTCTATAACACTCCATAACGCTCTAAATATTATTGATACAAATATAATGAGCTGCATATTTAGTAGAAGCATTAACCTAAATAGTATTTCAATTATATATGATAATTTAGTTTAAAGTTGGAATTATATCAATACTATATGCACTTTGATAAATTCCTTCTTTAATTTACCTAATTATATTCCCCCTTTATAACTTCTTCGATTATTCCACCATAGGATTATTTCAGAGTCGAAAATTTTGAGCACTTAAACGGAGGTTAGATTGTACGAAATTCGATTTTGATGTTTAGAATGCAGAAGAAAGCATCTTAGGAAATATTGATCTATTTTTATTGAATATTTGTTCGACCCTTTAATTTTTAGATTATCCTGAAATGTCTCATTTTATCTAATGTAAATTCATTCTCATGAAAGGCGCCCTTTCATAAATGGAACATATTGTTCAAGCCTTCGATGAAATAGAGGAAGTAAAAGGAGATCTACAAGTAAGTAGGAATACCATTAATACGACTTTCAAGGTAATATTCGATCAGTCAGTTCGGCTTTCTCAACATGTGAGTGTGGAACACACCTTGCCCAAAATTGCAAATAGGCAAACAATGCGAGCTAACACACCATCAGACAGTCCAGAAGAATACTATCGTCGGACAATTGCAATTCCTCTCATAGATAACATATTGATGGAGTTATACGCCAGATTCCGTAAGCTGACGTCCAAACTTTTGTTCCTTGTTCCTGCAGTCACGTGTACTCTTCCCGATGACACAACGTTCAGTGAAGACATTTGCAGTGAAGACCTTATTAACGCAGATGTTGTCGACATCGAATAGTAAATATGGCGACGGAAATGGTCGAGTCTGGCAAATGCATTTACAATGTTCGACAAAACAAGACTTCCTAACGTACACATTCTCCTCAAGCTGGCATACACACTGCCTGTAACAAGCTTCGAATGTGAGCGCTCTTTCTCTGTCCTTCGACGTCTTCGTCCATGGCTAAGGGCATCAATGAAGACTCCACTACTATCAACATTAGCTCTGATGAACATCCGTTATATATATACCAATAAGCTATGAGGATAATATATATATAATAATATGTATCAACATTTGGAGCTGTTTGACTTTGCTATCATTTGTAACCGTGTACATACAAAATTGTAATTCAGCATCTAGTTTAAATGAATTATTACAGTTACTTTTATTGTTATTGTTGTCGTTACCAATTATTTTGAAAAATGTATTAGCTAAAATTTAAATTCCATACTTGCATGGTTATATATATATATATATTATGTACATATGTGCATTTTTATAATAAACGGTTCATACAACTAATTCGATTTTTTTAAATAGCCCCCTTTTGCATTCATACGACTACTCCCCTTCGAAAATTCCTTGCGGCGCGCATGCTAACATAGAGTTTTCAAGCCAGTACCATTGAAACTTATTTGTGTGCTTAAATAGAAGGATTTTTGGATTTAAAAAACGAACAATACTTTTGAATAGTTAAATGTATTTTATTCATATTTTTATAAACTTATTTGTGTGCTTTAATAGACTGGTATCTATTAGATTGGATTGGATTAAAATTTGG
Source organism: Vannuccia rotundouncinata (assembly GCA_034780395.1). Taxonomy (NCBI): domain Eukaryota; kingdom Metazoa; phylum Platyhelminthes; order Proseriata; family Coelogynoporidae; genus Vannuccia; species Vannuccia rotundouncinata. Next base: position 28,494 of record JAUZNC010011718.1, on the reverse strand, counting down.
ACAGGTTTTTGACTGGAATGTGTGCATAGATCAACTGAAAAATTTAAATGTTCATGGCAAATTTAAAATAGGTACAAAATGTATTTTTAATGAATTTCATGACTTTTATACTGATCTTTATTTTATTCTTATATTTATAAACTTTTTTGTGTATTGTAGACTGAATTAAATAAATTTAAATAATTTTTGACATGATTATTTGTGATTTATTAAAAAACATTAGACTATTTTATAAATTTATTTTCATATGCTTATTTGTTTTCTTTATTATATAACAATATATCTCATTGTAATTATATGGAATTTGTGCATAGTCTAACAGCAAAATTTAATTAATTTAAATGTTACTTGACGAATTTAAAGTCGGTAAAAAATTTGAAACTGAAATTTTGTAAACTTTTTTGTGACTTAAATGAATTTTAATCTTATAAAATATGTAAATATAACTAAAACAAGATATTTGTGTATTTATTTATGATATTGGGTTGTATATCTTTACATGTTTTAGTAAAGTTATTGGAATTTAAAAATTAAGTGGATCGAAATAATTAATTACAGAAAATGTGTCTGTTGACCACAGATGTGTCGTTTGAAACATTATTATTCGTGCGACACACAATGTGTGGAAAGTACCATAATTTTTGGGACACGTACGTTCTATCGTGCCAATTGACACACCAAATTTGCTCAGTGTATGGAAAAAAATCATTAAATCTAATACCCATTTCACAATGCGTTTGAATTGCCTTACATTTTCAAACTTTTTGATACTTACAGAACTGTCAAGTCCAAGTGTTATCAGCATGATGAAAAAGAGAATGGACCAAAAAGCGCCAAATTTAATTGTTGCCAGAGCTTCGGAATAAACAATGAATATAAGTCCTGAATCTGAAAAATATAATCAAAAAGTTTTCAATTCTAAAGCGCTCTATAATTTAGTGATAAATATACAAAAAAATTACAAAAAATGTTTTTACAAAAAATGTTTTTATAAATCATATTAGTATTATTATTATAAGTTAAGAATTGTATTGAGTTGTTCTGTATATTTTTATCGATTTTTATATATCCTGTTAGTATTGGTATAGTTATTTAATAATTTGTCAAATGAGTTTTTAAATACAATCAATGACAAATAATACAAAATTTAAAAAATTTCGCCCCTATTTGTCTAATTTTTTTACTTTTATCGGTTCTAGTTCTGGTTATATTATATGCAACCTAAAGGGTTCACCCTTAGATGCAGATAAATTAAGTACATATTGTGCTTTAAAATATATACATATCACACATATTTAGAAGCATATGACATATCTTAAATGACTTTTATATTATATATACATCAGATTTATATAGGTTTGGAATTTTATTTTAGTTCGCCCTTATAAAATGGAAAATTTATTTTTCTATTTCTATGGATATATATAGACCATATATATAGACATTATATATCTATACTTTTAACTTTAATTTTATTTTAGATTGCAGATCTAGTTGTAGTTATATAGTGTAATGTCTATGATATAGACATATATATATTATATATTAATTATATCATAGACATTACACTAAATACTATATATTTAACAATGTTTTCGAATTATTATTTTCAAATTATGTTCCAAAATTATTTTCAAACTGTGCACAGTTTACAAAAACGTACTTTCTTTGGCAATGTCTTTGATTGATGTAGAGAATTCAGTGGCCATATAGCCCAGGTAGGAGAAGACCACTAGTCCTGAGAAAATACTGGTAAAACTGTTAACCCCAGTAGCAATTAGGCAATCGCGGAAGACATTGTTTTTAAAGGGGTTGTAGCTGGCATAGGCGGTATGGACTCCGAACCCAACCCCGATTGAAAAAAATATTTGTACGGCTGCGGAACACCATACCTGTTAAAATGCACGTAAATAATTCTACAAATATGAATAATATATTGATTTAACAAGAATATCCATTACTCCGGGTTCTAGAAGCTTGGAAAATGAAGGTGTTATGAAATAGAGAATTCCCGTGTAGGCTCCCTTTAGAAAGAGACCCCGAACAAGAAGTATGCTCAAGACAATATACGGTAGGATTGCGGTGATCCAAACTGCCTGAAATTGTAATTAAAAACCATTACGGTTAAAGAATACGATTATTATTATTAAGCAATTATTATATAGCTTTTATAATCTATGATGTCATAATATTATGCAGTTGTTTACTGGAAATACGCAAATACGCAAATACATAATATTTTAAAAATCAAATAACAATTTATAACATTTTTACGAAAACTAAAACAATTTTTCACCCTGTGATTTTTTAAAATAAATAGTTATAAAAATTTCTATTGATAACGACACATTTTTTACCATTTAATTGTATTTATTAAATAGAAACAGGCTTGTTCAAAAAAGAAATCAGTAGTATAAAAGTTCAACTTACTTTCCCCATTGATTTAACACCTTTGAAAAGACTGAAATAAAGCATCACGTATACCATGAAGAGAGCAAGTGTCAAGTCTGCTTTGGGAAGTTTAAGATCATCAATACCAGTGCTATTGTGCACTGACAACACTTTATTTCTGGAATAATAAAGTTTAGAGAATTTATATACAAGATTTTGACATCTAGCAATTTTACAACTATGTGTAATAAAATTATTAAAATTTTAAAATTATCAAACAAAATTGCTTCTATAACTTTGTAATATATAATCTATATGACATGGAAGGATGTCTGACTGGTTTCACTAGTTTATATTTTTCCATTCTTATTAAACCAACCGTTTAGGAACGATAATTATTGAACCCGTATAGGTAGTTCGGTAAAATTTGGAAAGCATACTCACTCCTTACACAACATTACTTTTGAGTTGTTTTAGTAATTTATTAATTTATAGTTTAGTAATGTCGTATTAATAAATTATATATAAATTATATTTATACATTGTAATGATACTTAATATGTAGATATCTTATTAATATTTTCCGGATACTTCTTATACATATGTTATCTTAAATATTTTAAATATCTTCTTTATTTAAAACTTTATTTTGTAAACTATTTGAATCCAAAAGTTTCAGAAATGATTTCAAAATATCTGTCAATTGGTGTCGAGTGAACGAAATTACTAAAGGTCATGGAACCTAAATGATGGCAATATAAAGTGCTATATAGACACGTACAACCCCAAAGGATTTGTCTCAAAAGTGGGGCAGCCTAACGCAGCCTTTACAAAAGCACAATTTTTATTTTGGTGGTCGATTTTGGCTATATCATATTCAACAGATTTAAGACCTATAAGGCCATAAATAAACAATATTTTTTATCTATTTGCTGTACAAAACGTTCTAAAATAAATGCAATTCATTTTTACATTTATTACATAAATCATTTAGATATCCAGTCTCAATTTCTACAACACAAAAGTTTTAAATCATTAATCTAGCAAAAATTTTACATTTCCGGAAAATTATAACTAAATTAAAGGTTTATTTGTTGTTTATTATTGTGCAAATTTTATATTATTTCTAAAATTTCACTCTTTAACTTCTCAATTTTAGTATACTCAATTATTAAAATATTATACATTATTCAATGCCTACAGATTTATCAATTATTCAGCTATTTGAAGCATTCTTTTAGAGAACTTATCGATATGTTCTGCTCAAATCTAAACAATTCAGAAAACTACCGATTGATAATTTGTTTTTAGACATTAAAACAGATAATTTTACCTACATCACTATAATTTTTAATTTGTTAAACATTACTGTATAATGATTATAGCTCAAACTTGAGCGATTACTAAACTATAAATCATTCAATAAAGTATTGAAGATTTTAACTGAAATAATATTGTATTAAATAGATTTCTTTCAGGACCTAGATTTTTGAACATATAATTATTAAAAAGCAATACATTTAAGATATTTCTCATAATGTGTCCGGACCTATATTATGAGTGGCCTATAAAGCATAATAATTTATATATATATATATATTAATATAGTTATACTCAGGGTTTTATATTTGACATATTTTAATAACAATTTATTAGGTATGATATGAAAATTTTAAAAAATTTGAGGATCTATATTCCAAGGTAACGTGTTATGTGTTTATGACTTTTTACAAAAAAATATTCAATTTTAGTTTATTATAATTTAGTAAGAGCCTATAACAACCTACTCAAAATATTCCATTGACGCAGTGATTACTGATGTACCATTTTTTCTTGTGGTATTTTCAGAAACAGTACAATTAAGAGTATTCCATGTATTGTCGCATGTGGTCCAAGGTAATTGCCACGTGAAAGATTGGTACATGTAATACACGGCCCATGCTATTGTCACGTTATAGAAAAGAGCCACGTAGCAGTTGAGGATGCACGACGCCCAGCCAAGTCCTAGAAATTCGAAGCAATAAACCATAAACGTAACATTAAACAATAAATAAAATAAGCAATAAACATTCGAAGCCTTAAACAATAAATATATATATGTATTAATACATGATAAATGTATATATGAACGAATTTATTAAAAATCGAACATTTTAAGAATCTATAAATTTCTAAAAATAATTATACAGCTGTAAGTAAGTGTACAGAGTAAAATATGTTATATCAACTAACTTTCTTTATTATTTAGTTAGGAATTTTTTTGAAATATTGGTTTTCCACTTGAACTGATTCTACATAATATATACCTGATTTGAATTATGGGTATTATAATTAAACAGTTTTGGAACCCACTTTAACCAATATAATTGAGATTCTTTATTGTGAATCGACTTTTCATATTTACTATGTTATGGATTTTGAAGTAGCATGTGGTAATTTTTGTCATCTTCAAGTATATTATAAATATATATAACGATTGGATATGTTTTGAAGCAAAAAAAGCAAAACTGGCTGTCAGATAATTCGCCATATGTTTAATAATTTAAAGCATTCTACTCATATATATAGTATCATAATCCAAAATAAAATTTTATAATAAGCATTCCATTTATTATCAAATGAAACAGCAGTATTATATATTGTGAACAATAAATTATTTCAGTTCAGATAATTAATTTTTACAAATATTGGTTCGTTATTTTATAAATATATATTTCAAAAAATTTAAAATTCAATTTTCTACCCAGATAAATTGAATAGTTGTAAAGTAAGGACAGAAATGCTTGCCTCATTTTAATCAACATGAATTATTTAATTATATGCTCTTATGTTATACTTTGTAACTTCAAGTAAGGAAAATTTATATTTTACAGTGAACTCTATTTTATTTGGCATCTAAAAATTATCTCTTTGAAGAATATAACGTATTTTCAATATATATATATATGTTAAACACTATGTTAAACACTATATTAAACACTTTGGAACCAGACTTCAGTTAAGCTGTACAGTATATAAGCTAACAAAACATTAAAAGCGTTTATATAATATAATTCATAATTCTTATTTATACGGCACTATAATTACAATAGCCAACCATTTTTAAAATTGAAAAAGATTAATAAGGTCTATGAGAGATTATTAAGATACTTAACATACTGTGAAGAATTACTGTGTTGCAAAAAAGACGTTTGGTAAGTTTTTACATAGGTATATACTTAAGCTATTCGGCAATGTTTGTGTAGATTTTCTTTCTCACAAAGGTGGTAAGATTTTAACATGTGCATTCGATGTACCTGCTCCGTTTATGGGAATGTTAATGCTATTATGACCTTTCACATGGTGCAAATAATATATACAAGATAAGATAAAATAATCAATGGGTCCACAAAATAAACCCTTATTGTAAAAGGTAAGTAGAAAATAGTATAACAGCAACATTTGTCAAGGTTAAATTTTATTAAAGTTTGCTATATCACCCTATAAAAGGACATAGCGTTAAGATTATATTAAAAAATGGAAATTTTAAATTTAGAGAATTTTTTGTATAACGTGCTATACTCATGGTACAAATAATTCAAATTTTCTTTATGTCATATAGTTACTTATGTTATTTATTATTTATAGAAATAGAAAAGTGTGAAAATATAAAGGCAGCTAAGAAATATTTCGCTTATCTCTAACCTTTAAATATTGGACACATTTTCCAAATAGTCAGGCAGCCTTGCTTGTTATATTGTCCAAGAATCAATTCCATGTAAAACAGTGGCAATGCACAAAAGATCAACATTGTGAAATATGGAATTAAAAAGGCCCCTCCTCCATTTCGATAGCAGATGTATGGAAATCGAAAAACATTGGACAAATCAACTGCAAAGCCAATCGTTGATAGTAAAAAATCCATTTTTGTTCCCCATTGTTCTCGACCGGCATCTTGCTCCTCGTCTGCTTGCATTTCATCTTTTTCGTCAATCTGAATCTTATTTTCAATGAACTCCGTCATTTCCAATTGCTTTTCATCGGTAACTCCTTCATTTGTTTTCATCAGTGACCACAATTGTAATAAATTTAAAAATCAGAATATAGGTTACTTATTTGGTAACCTTAATATTTTTTCAATTGAAAAGTACATTTAAAACATTTTACATGAAATTAGGCTCGTATGGAATCCAGTTAAATCGGAATATCTGATTGACCAATCAAATTCATTTACATATATTGTCTAATGAACACATCCATTTTTGTACATGTGTCGATATGTCTAGTGCCAAAACATTGGTGACGAGATTCAGGCGGTTAGACAAATATAACCCAGTATGTCAAAGCAAACTGATGACATGTTTTATTTCTATATTGATTTCTATATCAGTCAATTTTAAAACTCGAAGCAGTTTTTCAAAAGTATTTAAGTGTTTTAAACAGTATTTACTGGCATCCTCTTTTTCTGTTTTGAAAGGGCACATATGACAACGTCGGAAAAGGTTAAATACATAATGAAGAAACCAACCTATTTTGGTTTTTAAACCTTGAAGTATATTAAATCGGGTTGATTTATTACAAAGAAATGGAAGAAATAATCTTAGAATATAAACTCACTTAAATATAATACCTATAAATATAATAAACTACCAAATACAGGAATATACTATATGTACGTAAATACTCGGTAATATAAACAATAAATACTCAAGAATAAACTCACGAAATACTGACAAATTTAAGAATTTTATGTATTAGTAACAAATGCAATAAAACATAAATTACATACCAAGTAAAAATGAAACACTGTAAACAATCCTTGATAAAATAGCTTTAATTCCATTAGATGACGGAATTGTCATGGCAAGACAGTCTGGCCACCCCGGGTTGAAATGGTACCGTATAAAATTTCTATAAGGCTTTTCCATGCATAATATAGAAATTAGCTAAAAAATCGAAATTATCACCGTTCTCTTTCTGAACCGGCCTATATAGGGCCGCCACAGACGACTGGCTTCTTTGGATATCCCAAACATGATCCTTTAGTTAATATCGTGAGAATATATTTTGGATGCATTTGTAAAATGAAAAATGGACTGCAGAATATGTCCCTTCGCAAAGCATTTGGTTTGCACCACAGTCTGTGGTTTGCACTCTCCTCCTATTTGGGCAACTATATGACGGTGAGAGATTTGATGGTCAGGAAGACAGGAAAGGGTTGATGCATATGGTCATGGAGAAAAGAATCGCTGTCAAATCGCGCCCTGAAAGAAAGGAAGGATAGATATTTCTGTTTGTTCTTGGTAAGAGAAAAAAACTTATTACTACAAAATAAATGGTTCCAAATATATTTTCGAACTAAATAATTATGTCTGCACTGTTAAAAATTTTAGTCGATATACTTAGTTTTTAGTAGTCGGTTTTCGTAAAACGACTCCATCAAATCATACCGACTATCACTTTTCGTATAACGACTAATATCAAATCATAACGTTATATATATTGATATAAAAAATTCGATTTTTACAAAGTATAATATTTAAAAAACATACATTTACTAAATATATGTTCATACGAGTTATATATTTCATTTAGGGATAAGTGTCTGAATAATTATTAGCATTAGCATGCTATTAAACAATTTACATTGAACATTTCTTGGTTATTATTTATACATACGGTTCATTTGTGAGAGCTTTGTAACAATCATTTAAATCTTTTGTAATTTTTAAAAATAATTTTTGATATCATTATCAATTTAATTTTTATTTGTTTTATTTTTATTGTATTTAGTAAAATAAGTGATTTGATATACTATTTATTATATGTATATTATATATGCCTAATAATAATCAAAAATGACTTAAACAGGATGAATCTCTGAGTCCATAAGACTCAGAAAAGGGAAATAATCATATTTGAAGATAGCATGGCTGAATTAGTTTAAATCATGAGTTACTTTAATTGCAGGTTCCAATTTTTTTATACGTCCATAAGTATAAAAAAATAAAAATAAAACAAATAAATAATTAAAATGACATTTGTTGAATTTAAAGAAAATAATTTTAAGAATTACAATTTCTTTCGTAAAAATTTTAGTTTCGAAACACTGGGTAGTGTAAATGAGTGAGTAAAACTTTTTTCGCTCATTAACCGCAATAATGAGAAGAAAAACGAATGTGCACTCAAATTGTCAAATGCAATCATAAATTCATTAAACTCGTTACATATACACAGATAATGATGAAAATTAAACGAGCAGCATTCATTCTACAATGTGTGAGCAATTTTCAGTATCTGCGAAGAATTAAGATATATTACCGTTACTATAGAACATGCAATAATTAATGTATAATATCGAAAAATAATTTGAACAAGATGTGTAATTTATAGTGTACCAGGGCAGTCAATTCGACGTGTTGAATATTCACTGCTTATACGTATACAGTAATGGCAAAAAAAAAGAAATTTATGCTTAAATTTCATTTCAAGCTATGAAACAAAGATGCGGAGGTGTGTAAGTACAACATGAAAACAAGAAACCTTTAGTTACATGACTCAAAACGACTTTAGTTACATTTTAACAATTTTTTAAATATGTAATATCTTATTATATATACCTATATAATATCATCGGAAGTCAGACTAAATGTAATACGCTTTGTATTTTCCATCAACTTGAAATTCTTAAAGCTATATCGGAGTACACAACCATTTAGGATTTTTTCAATTAATAGAAACACAAATTCCTATACACTGAAAATTGTATAATTCCAAACGTATATATATTTTATAATTTAGAGGTGATTATATAAAATTAAGGCATAATAAGGTCATGGATTCATTTCTATATTTCATTAATAAAGCATATTGTATCAAACAATGTAAACACAGTTTTAAAGAGAAAATAAAATTGTGGCATCAGGATAAAAAGAAATTAATTAAATTGGTCATATATACTGTACAATTTAAAACAGATCCAAATAAAAGCCAATAAATATTACAGATATATCTATAAATTACTATACACATTACTCACATATTACAATTGATGATATCATGAAAAATATATTCAAATATTATTGCCTATAAAAATATATTAATTTATACAAATGCAAATCACATATTAATTAATATATTAAAAGACTAAAATAAATATCTATTTGTCGACTCCATAAAATAAGTTCACTAAGTTTTAAACCTAGCAGAATAAAAGAAATAAAACTGAAGACGAAAAATTATTCCTCCTGATGGGAAAAATGACATCTATATCCGTAAGGACAGTGACCACACTTCACAAAGTACTTGCAAACTCTTGTTCTAAATTTAGGGTGTTGTATGGGTCTCTTGAGCTCATTCGGGCCGTGAGCAAAATGGCAGTTGTCCGCTAAGGGACACCATTTCTGTTTTTGAAAATGTAAGCACGGTATCGTCTTATATCGTACATTATAGATGGCGTCCTGCTTTCTTGGTAATGGATAACGCACATGAACCTGCATTGGACGTGGATTGCTCGATTCTTCAGACTGGGGCGAGGATTCACAACTCGCTACGTCAGAGAGGGGGGCAGGAGCTTCAATAGAGAGCGGTTCATTAGCTTGACAATTCCATGCGCGATCAACCATTGCAGCTAAACTGTCCGCTAAGATAAGACTGTGTCTACTATCTTCATCAATAGTGGCTTCTGGAACAGAGCATCTATATAGACGTCGATAGTTCTCTTCAACTATCATGGACCGCTCAATCATGTTCTCATAGGCCTCGACACTGTCCCAGTTAAGTCGATCTAGCCAGTCTTCAGCCGCCAGAAGTTCTCTCTCCAAGAGTTCATCAAAAATATGTGCTTGGGCCGGTGGGATATTGTCGAATAGGTCCTGGTTACTGGATCTCTGTCTACTCGGAGAAGGATCACGAGATACCAGACTGCTCGAACATTCTGATTGACGTCTACTAGAACTAGTGGTTGTAGCGTAACCAGAATCAGGAAACGCTTGACTGGTATTCTCGAATGTTTTTGTCTGTGGGCAGGTTGACAAATATCTTGCACCTTGAAGTTCACACAACATGATGTCTTTCGAGCGGATTATGAGAGCTTAATTGCATTGTTTAGGATTTATTGTTTGGTATTCATATGTATGACGTAATACTGTTAATTTCATGTTAATACAACTCAACTGAGCAAGACATATATGAAAGGCAAATATTAATGACCAGATAGACAGACAACCCGATATCCGTATATATTATGCTAATTATAGTAGTTTTCTATTGACATGATTCTTGTATAATTTGAGAATAAATCTATACATAATGTGAACTCGTACAATATAAGATAATAATATATTCAGCTTTATGCAGAAAAATTAAACAAAAACTTTAATATCTTAAAATCTAATATGCACAAACAAAATATATTTCTCTGTATTATTAAAAGTCTAATTTCCGATATTGATTTCATAATTTATTGATTTATCAATTCATAATTATTAGTAATATATATATTTGTTCTATATACTACTAACAATATGTAAAGTAGAAATAAATATATATATATATAAACAATGTAAACAACCAAAGTGGAAAACACACAAAATATAATTTAAATAGATTGAAAAATTTTAATAAAAAATTGTTTAACTATAAAAGATAGATTCAGTATTGTATAATAGACAGAATATTTTAAAGAACTAAACTGAAAATCAATTTGAGTTGTCCGTTGAGTACTATGTAGCTTTCTTGATTATCATATATTTAGGTAATTCTGATAACCACTATACAATTTTTATTCTATAGTCACCCCCGTTTCCAAATCTTTCTAATTAAAATGTTTATCACTCAAAATTTTGTTCTTTTGTGTTACGTAATTTGTTATTTTAAAGGATTTTATTATTAAAATAAGTAATATAGATCGCAATATCCATAATCTAGATACACACTGTCAATTTTAGGAATTAAATTCTATCAGTGATAACTAGGTATGGTACATTGATTTGAAGATGACATTAGACGTTGTTTTATTTATCCACACACATCTTGTTTCACGTCTCTTAAAATGTTATTATAATTAAATATTAAAACAATTTTATAAGATATAATTTTAAATTGTTTGACAAAGTTATCAATTTTTATACAATTTGCTCAATACAAATTTACTAAATATGATGTTGGTTGGCGCTCAATCCTTGAAACCCTACTGAACTGGAACTGCTTTTATAATACAATCACGTTAATTATGAATATTTAGCATATTTTATCCCTTTTAAGCGTAATTATTTATTAATAAATCAATTTTTTGAACGATAGAATTTTATATCCGATTGTATAAGTAGTGTACATGTTTATTTGTCTAATTTATGTATTACATTTCAGCTTATCTCAATTAACTAAGGCAATGCATTTTGCCTTTCCAAACTAACGATAATTACCTATATTTGATGTATATAGTGAATAATTTAGAACGCAAATCTAAATTATTTCTCCGTAATCGGATATTGCGTTATTAGCAGCGAAAAAATCCTATTGAAGAATTGAAATCATTAAAATCATTGAAAAGCGTTCTAATTTAAATATTCTTTGATTTAAATAAGATAATTTTTTAATTGCTTGTTGTGTGTCTCCGACAAACTCCTTCACTCGAACGAAAAACGTTAATTGACTCCGAAATTTATAAACATGTCATAAGTTGAGATGTTTAACTAGCAAGTTATAAAAATGTTATCAAGTAAATAATATTAAATAATCAGTATTCAGTGGGGAATGTATTATTTAATAAAATATATATTGATTGTATATATATATATAAAAATATATATTAATGAGTATGTATAACGTAAATAGTATTTGAAACTGTCGCAAAATAATTCAAATTGTTATTCACCATTTTATAATCTATTTATTTTACATACCTGTAATTAACTTATTTTAGTTTACTTTTTCTCACATTACTATCAGCAAGGCTATCTATCTATTTATACAATGTCACGGTATATCTATAGCGTTGATTTTCATAGCAACAATATTCGAGACCAACAAATCGATATGGGATGTTTTTCTACTTTATATAGTGAGCATAAACAAGAGTTCAGGACGCCAGTTTGTTGACATAAAATTCCGGAGAAAAATTAGGCTTCAACACAAGAATGTTAAATTTTCTAACTATAAGGACAAATGGATTTTCTTATTATCTCATCGTCTTTATCTGATATCATTTAAATTAACACAGGATTCAATTTAATACTTTAACAAATATATAACATGTTTTGCAAATTTCTAAACCTGTAATGAATATATTAGAGTTTAATACAAAAATTAAACCTTTATATATACTACACAATGTGTACCTATAGTTTTGAGGTTTTTACACTGATTAATTTTTAACAAATTTATCGTATTTAAAAGTAAATTATCTTAATATTTATATCTACTCATTATGAAAAACGATCCCCAAACCCAACAAATTGCCAAAAGTTTCTCGTCTAAAAGATTTGTGATAGTGATTTCTTCCATAAAGTTGGGTAAATATAGCAAACCGCATTAAAAGGTAACTTTAATTAATAATGGAATAACTAACATCTGTTCTTTATAATATGTAAGAGACTTTTTTCCCAAGGTATACATTGTGTATTTTAAAAGTATATTTATATGTAAGTATTATTCAATGCATACAAATAATAGAAGTATCGATAATTAATTAAACAGTTCACATAGAAAATTAAGCGCTATTTCCAATATTTAATTTGGAAAATAGTCTATTTTATATATTAACATTGAATTATATAAGATAAACTGAATTATTCAATTGATTGCATTGTATGTTATTTAAGAGGATTACATTATACGTTTAATTACAAATTTTTAGGAATAAATAAGAACATTTTAAACTATTTTTCATGAGGTATACAGTATTTTATTCACACCGATCACATTAATTTATCAAATAATATAGAAAATTATTAATAGTTTCAAACCATCTTCCAAAGAAACCACCAATTTAGCACTATTTTGTAGTTATAAATTGACTTATATCAGGAAAAAATTGAATATGCTAGAATTATAATAGCTATTTCTTATATAATACATGTATTTAATTACTTAAATAGATTAAAATTTAGTCATAGTCGTAAATATACCAAAAACTTAATGAACAAAATATATTAAAATACTACAACCTGGATGAAGTAATTGTTATTATAAAAACTGTTTTGAATGCTTAAATTAATATATTAAAATTAAATTTGCCGTTCTACCTATTGACCAAAAGTTTATTTTATAATTAACAGATAAGCATTTCGATAGTCAATAGAAAACTAATAAAATACAATCCATTATATTCCCCAAAATAGCTAGCTATCTTTATATTCTATCGATATGATACTTGTCATATTATAATTATAGGTGATAACATATTTTTTTTACTTATATAAGAAACGTATGAAAATATTATTCAATAAAATACTGACTTTTATTTTCTTGAACTAACAAAAATATAAAACGAAATAGTAATATTAAAACACTTTATTTCATAACTACAAATAAGACAATAAAAGAGATAATGTTTGAAATGGTGATCTAGTAGAAAAACATACGAGGTGCAAATTAAAATATCAATATAGGCGAAGTTTTACACAATGCTTATTATTGTAATAAAATAAAACTATTAATATTACATAATTATTACAAATTCGGTAAAATTTGTAAATTTCAATTTATATTGTGGACTTTATTTTTTTCTAGGTCATATGACAAATTCAATAAATTAATATTTATCTAGGTCATTCAGTAACGTCAGTAAATTCTGTTAAAATATATAATATACATATTTCCACAATGACAAATGATTTGTATAAAATAAAATAGTTTAACCTAAACATCAATTTCATATCAGGCTTTTAAATTTTTTGATTGAAGGCGTAAAAAAATAAATGAGATGCAAAAGTGATGTTAAAAACTTTCTATACTCTAGATAATAAAATTATGATTTGGAATTGTCTGATATCACTTTAAAAAAACACTCAACATTTCTTCTTTAAAAGGTAAGTATAATAAAATGAATACAATTAATAGAGTTAAATCTTTTGACAATTAAAAATGGCGAAAATTATGTCGTGTTGGATAAATTAACTAACAATATAACATAACGCAATTAAATCAATGATGTTCCAATAAAAGCTGGCGAACTTTCAAACATTTATAGTGAGTAAAATGCATAATAATGCTCTCATTTATAAAAATTAAAAATCAATTGTACAATCTCCAAATGACTTCTTTGAAGGAGAAGAAGGCCTTAATATGATCAATATGGAATTCCATTGGATGTGGCCGAGACAAACTTCTGCCATGCTTTTAGACAGAGTTCCATGGGGCGTTCCTTACAGCCCACAATACGAGGAACCTGATAATAATCGATTGGAAAATTAAATGAAAGATCACTAAAAATCAAAAATATTAAACAGAATTATGACCTGAAATTTTTTTTGGCGTTTTATGAAAGAAGCTATTTGGAAAATTTGGAAACTCAAACAGTATAATAAATACCGGACACTCTATATGGAGTTTTGAATTAAGAATTATAAAAGCACATTTTTTAGTATTTGTTTAAATTAATGTAAAAAGCGAGCGTAAATCGACGCACATGCATAAAACCTACAAAATTATTGGGACGTACGTATATATATATGGGTCTATATAATATATCGTTTGGTTTTGAAATTAACATGGACAACATTATAATCAATTGGTATCTAATACTCTATTTTTCAATTTGATTGATAACATTCTTTACAAGCTTTCCCTAAATACAAACCCAGGTAGTCCCTGTACAAACCTTACGTTGCTTGATTTGTAATATATAATGACATTATGTTGTACATACGTTTAAATAATTTTTATCCTTAATGCCACATTATACATAGTGTAGATGAAACGTATAAAGAAAAATGTGTAGATCCTTCAATTATAAATAAATGGACAATTTATTTTACAAACGTAAGAAAATATTTCTTTTAAAACTTAAAGGTAAAAAATGTTAACCTTGCAAACCGAATGTAAGGTACTCATTTTAGTTAAAATATATTTTTGAGAAAGAAAATGAATCATACTTAAAAGGAAAATATTAATAAAACGATATTATTATCTATAAAAAATATTGAAAACAACTGTAAACTATTTATTTCTTAGCAAATAAAAATTTTACCGTCTTTCAAGACACAAACGGATGCACAAAATGAACTATTTAGAATAATAATTGTTGCACTTTGCCTTCTTAAAATATACCAACAAACTGTGACGGTGCACCCAAACCAATAACATGGTATTTATCCCCCAAAGTACACTCTTGTGAAGTGCAAATTACTTCTACCTGCTCGGATGTTGCTAGTTTCCCGCCCTGATGACGTAATGACGTGAATGCCTTGTCAATGCCATCTCTGTCGACCCCACGACTAGCATCCTCCACCAAACACACTCCATAACCAAGCTCAATGCCATGGTTAGCAGTAAATGCTGAAAAAATAGGAAACAGTTCATTAAATATGTTGTTGTATAATTATTTATAAAATGATGTTTCAGAATTTTAGTGTCCTTATGTGTAAGTAAATGTTGGTACAAATTAAATCAACGAAAATCTCACCAACGCAAACATCAGTGGCAAGACCACATACAAATATATAACTGATGTTTCGCCTTTTGAGTTCTTCATCAAGATTAGTCTTCCCCGCTCGCGAGTTGTCAAAGAAGGCTGAGTAACTGTCCACCTCAGAATTAGTTCCCTTGTACACGTGTACGGCATCCCGTGGGATCTTAACGGAAGTGAGACAACGCAGAAATATTTTTATGAACCACCCAAAGAGATGAAATTCAAAATCAACAATAGTTCAATGGAAACAATTCTAGTGAAATCAATTTCTAAAATGATAACTAGCTATAGTTACTTTTTGAGTTACCCAATTTTTGTATAGGTAGATAATGTTCCCTATGATAATTTCAAGCATTTTACATTATATTTGCGAAAACTATAGATCCTCCTACTATTATACCAATTAAGAGTACTTAGATTCCCTCATAATATAGCTCTGGAAGAAATGTCCTGAGGAACCATTGTTTCTATTTATATAGGTAAACGAAAAGCGTTGTTCTCATAATTGTTCTTTTGTTCTAATATTTTATTAGGTATATGTGGGCACTTTCAAAACACAACATTAATATAAAATTTAGCCTTGACAACGCAAAAAAACACAACTTTCTTACATCTAAACCTGGATGTAGTCGGGCACCAGGAGAGTTCTGAACACAATGCGCCGGCCAAAGGACCTGTTCCACTGGACCTGCTTTTGTGTCGAAAATTACCTTATCGAGTATTTGAGTTTCCCTGGAATTTTGGATCTGTTAAGATATACAGCTAAGAGAATATTAAGATATAATTACGACAGAAATAATTGTGAATCGATATTTGATGGGATACTTTACCTATTGGTGAGATAGAGTGTACCTTAGAAGTATGCTGAATGAGTATTTTAGAATAAAAGGATATATTTATAAGAATTCTACACACTAAAAGATGTCAATAGATTTATTTGCTTCTTTATACTTCGTAACTAGGAAATGAATTCTAGATGCGGTTATTCATTACTTTCGTGTCAAAATTAACTATCAACTATAGTAATTGATTTCTAAATAATGGTGTATTTAAACCTTAATTATGTAATCGTGTAGCTAGAATTTTAATGATACAAATAATATTTGGCTTTTATATAGCTTAACGAATATTATTTATAATATGACATTGTTTTTAATTTTTCTTCTTTTAGTTTATTTAATTATCCAAAATTTGTTACAATCTTTTGATTCATGAAAGCAGCTTTCAACTTTTAGAAGGAATTCTTAACTTAGAATACAAGTTGTTTCAGTGTATCGAAATTTCTCATGTTATACCGTATACACGCTAGCTAGCCCATGAGGCCAACCGATCATTTTTTCCTATTGTGCATGCTAGGCCACTATTTACAATTTATCCAGGTCAAAGACCAATGTTCCTTGTTCTTCGTTTCTAATTTATTGACACAGCTAGTCCATTTAAACTGTTTAGAATCTACTTCTGCATTTTAAGATAACAAAGAGATGTATTTTTCGGTTCACATATCTAGAGTTCCAGCTACAGACAACATGGACAAACGGTATACTAAATTGAAGGTATCAATGAAAGGAGTAAAAGGTGTAAAGGTGTTGTTATTCGAGATTTAAATCCGGTGAAAAACTTTTAACTCGTCTTTTAATGATATATTTGAGCAAGACCAATTGGGTTGAAAAAGCGTTTATTTATAGAATTAATGCACACAAAGCTCATGTCAATACTATTATTAAAATATTTCAAAAACATTCCAATCATCTATAATTGAATAGTATAGAGTGGCTACTAGGTACTATAATATATTCGAGCTCACCATTCATCCAACAACAAAACAAAAATTCTGAAAATGGGTCACGTAGCAGCTCATACTCATTTCAGAAATCGTCGTTGTTGTAAAATTATTTTTTGATTTTAAACTTTTTTCATCAGTAGTTTTATGAAACTTTTCAAATTTATGTGAAATCTTACAGGGTACATCAAAATTTAAAATACACGTTTTGTTTTAAAATCTATGTACTTATTCAAAATGTAACATGTACATTTTTCAACTCAGAGTGACCCTCATCATTGTCCAGACATTATTCACACGTTCAGAGAAGTCGCGGAAAGTTTGTCGGTTGGAGAGTCGATCCAGTGACCGAAATACGACTCCAGGTGTGTAGAAGACTTTTTGGAATAAATACGACCAAACCTCTATCGTTAATCTATGTCTGCTGATGTCACAGGCCACCACACCCGCAAAGCTAATGACAGCAGATTGAACGCCAGATATCACACCCCTCAGTCACTAGATCAACTCTCCAACCGAATCGCTAGTGACTTCAAACAATACCGATTGCAAGGTTCCGAAAAACTTTCCGCGACTTCCACAAACGCTGTGAGGAGTGTATGGACAATTTCGTCTCTTTGAGATATAAAAATTTACATGCTCCTTTTACTAATTGACATGTTCATTTACATCTTTCTTACATAAATATTAAAAGTTAAAACAAACGTGTTTTAAAATGCATGGGACTTCTGAATATCTCGTAACTTTAATTTCTGTATAGTTAATACTTTAAAAATTCAAATATATTTAAAAGTTGTTTATAAACTAGGAGTGTAATTTTTAATTAAATATTGTAAAAAGAACTAATTATTAATGTTAAAATATGTGAAGACGACTGTGAATATTTTTGATATGCTTCGACCCCATCAACCCCATTACTGTAGTTATATTAGCGATAACAGAATCTGGTTTCAGGATTAAGCTGTGTCCTTCACCTTTGGTCTATACAACTCCAAAATTAAACCAATTTCTCAAACTAACCAAACTAGCCGAATTGAGGGGTCTTCTGTCTACATTCTCAATAAAGGAGATGTGGTCAGCAGGGTGCCAGTCATAAGTGAAGACTACAGCATCAAAGGGGACACCTGCGATCATCTGGTTGACAATTGGTACAACCTCCTCGGCTTCCTCGCGTGCAGGACAGTGGCGGAGGGCCAGAGTGCCGGATATAAAGTCAATCTGAACGTCAATTACAACGAGGGCACATCGAGGATCAAGAATATGTTTCAGCCAATGGAGCCAAGCTGGTCGGAATTCTTGCAGACTAATCAAGCCGCTCTGAAAATGAAACAGTGTTAATAATTATTTTGTGAAGCGTCCAAGATGGTTATTTCATGGATATATTTCGTTGAACATGTTTAACAATTAAATATATGATCAAATCCATTACGGTTCTGAGTGATATTTAACAGAAGAGAACAATCAGGTCATAGTGAAATTCGATTTGATATAGTTATACATTGTTCCACCATTAAACTAATCACGAACACTATATTATTGTCTCTGTTGCCTATTAATTTTAATAACCACCGGACGAAGCATTCATTGAACTTGTCAGAAAAGTAAAGTTCTGAATTTTGGTCACGTGATTATTGAGTGGCACATACTAAAAATATACAATAAAATACAAAAGTTTAATGAAAGAAATATAATCGCACTATGTGTAAAAGTAACCGGAAAGATACAATACAAATTCGATTAGAATTTAAATATAGTCGCTTTTTAAAAAGGTGATGATATTCTTTAATTGACGAAGGCGAAACATTTGCATTTGTTCTTGTTGAATATTTTTGAATTTACAATTTAATTTTCGCGGTTAATTTTATAATTTTTTAACCCTCAAGTATTTTATTATATATTTTTACTAATTCAACAATAAAAGCGCTGATTTTCAATAAATTTCATCATTTTTTCATTCTGCATTTTTATTACAAGCAATCAACTATTATGCATTTTGATATAATTACTAAAAAGGAAATAATTATCTTATGTACAATTTAAATGTGAATACATCAGCGCATAATTCAAAATTAATTAAGTTTGTAACGAGTATTCAAAAACAAAAGATTTTTTCCAAAAATTTAAACCTTTATATTAGATTAATTTAATTTTATCTTTTAAAGAATCATGCTTCATTATAAAATATGAAATATATTACAATAAGTAATTCATTATGTAAATGTTTCATATACGGAAGATTATTTCAGTAAAGTGGAATTATTAACAAGAATTGGGGTAAGTTAAACAACTTTAATATGAAAATGAAAATATAATAAAATAAATATCAGACATCCACGAGAAAGATTATAATTGTCTTACTCTGCTTTTGTTAAGTTTTATGAAGAATTGATCCTTTACGGCATCTAGTGAACCAATATCGGCATCTATTACGGCTATCAAAAGACATCGAAATTCTGATCTATCAAGGAAGTTGTCTCTGATTAAGAAAATGGATAAATAAATGTAAATATTTAAACTAATAATTTATAAAAACATTTTTATGAAATAATTATCTTTCTTATTATATATCAAATGTTGGTGGATCGAAATTTAGGTACATATTTCTATTAAGACAATTTTAAATGTTGGCAATAATAAATTTATTTATTTTTTTGAATAAATCTACAAACAAAATCTGACATACTTTAATGACATTAATTTTTAAATTAAAATTAATAAAGAACCTATAATATTATTCTAACCTGTTTTTATCAAAATAAGTGAAGAATTCCTTCAACTTATTTTCGCTTTTGTATGCTTCACATTTAGTAAATTGCGTCACGAAGCCCTTGTCATCAGATATGCAACCCATTCTGACAAGAAAACTAAAAAAAAGTTTTAAAATGTTACAGTTCAAGACTATAGATTGATTTAATAACTAATTGAAAATGATAAAAATACAACAACAACATCGAAAAATTATTGTATACATTATAAATTCAAATATTAGAGTAACATTATAGTGATCCACAATTAAATTATTCCTAAATCAAATTTCAGTCCAAATATAATTTGTGATCTAAATCTTATAAAAATGAAAAAGGATTAGCTATAGTTAACCAACTGTCAAACCAGATTAGTTAAAAATAAATATGGACGGGGGTTAAGAAATTTGAACATATAAGTTACTAATGACAATTTTTTTTATTAACACAGAAAATTTCAAAAGTCTTAAATTTTTGTAAAATTTATAAAAATAAATTAATAGTCGATTTATAGTAATTACATAGGTTCTATAATGATATAAAAGCATTCACATAGATACATCATTGATCTATAATCTATTTTAATATATTGCATAACTAATACAATAATAACTTTTAATAATGCAAATAAAAATCTCAATAAGATATTAAATTTTCTAACTATTATACATTATGTAATTCAAGCATAATTTTATGAAACATCGGTTGATCTATGCAATCTCTGTCAATATTTAAAAATGCAGCAAGCTAAAATAAAAATAATTTTTGGATGAGTTTTTAGAATTCTCTAATCATGAAGTATCATTAACGGCAAACTATAAACTCTTTCTGAGATTTTTATTTAAATATTTAATATTCTTTATTACATAGGTGGTATTTGAATATTATAAGGCATATTTATTTCATTAGTCTGAGAAATTGGACTTCATATTCCATGGGTCGCGAAATGACAAATTTTATATGATAAAGTACATTAACGAATGCACATGAATTATTTTGTAATCAATAAGGCTACCGATATAATAAAAGATTTATCCCATTCAAACCGAACATGAAAATATTTATGTACAAAATCTGAACATAGTTAACTCAAAATTATAATCATATAATTATTTTAATAGATAAAACAGTTTTATAATTTGTAACTCAGTGTCAATAACAATCAGAAATGTTTTTTTTAATAAAAAAATAATTGTAAACATTAACAGTAGCACCTATGTAAGTGAGTATTATTGTATGTCCAGTATCATTTAGCACTAAATTTCAAATTATTCTATAGATATAGTAATCAATTCGTAATCAATGCTACTATAGTAGCCGAATTCTATAATATGGATAGTTTATGGAATACGATTTATATTAAGTCTGTGTAAATGTTCTATCTTTGAGATATGATACATATCATATAATTTATGGTTATTTGAAGAATCTATGTGGCAGAAATTATGAATTGGTTTGAGGCAGTAGGTGCCAGTACCTATACTAGAACATTTCTTTTAATTATGCCTATATTTTTAAATAATATATGCTTGGTTTTTATTATATATTTTCTTTACTTATGTTCAAATAGACAAAAGAATATTGAAAAATTGAGCATATAATGTTGGCTTTAACAGAGTAAGTTGTAACTAATATATTCCTGTGAACCTTTACCTAAAATTATATGCAGTAAATATTATCAAAATATAGCAACATTAGAAATTATAATATTATGCTTAATTAGTCTTATTCTACTTTTATGTATTTGCACAATCAGGTGAGGTATTTTATACCTTGTAGATACCTAAATATAATATATGAGTATATACTGCGAAATGGTTCCAGCATACTTTATCAAATAAAAGTCTCACTGATTTAACAATGCTTTATAATATTGACAATATTGAGTGGGCCTACTTTACCCCAGCCCTCAGAAAGGGACCTGTTGATGGAGTCAGTGGCTCCTCTAAATGGGCAGAATGTCTGACTGTTGTTAGACAGCTTGTCTAAGCCATTGTGGATGCAAAACTTTTTCACAAATTGCAAATAAACAAATGCCTAATGTTTTTTTAAGAAGGTGATATTGTGGTATCTCAATTTATTCATCAATTGTTGACTTTTCCTTCAGTTACAAATATTTTTAATGTCGCCACATGCAGAACAATAGCTGTATTTTATGGTTTTGGATAAAACATTAAAAGTATTGAATGTAATTAATTACATATGCTGTTTAATTGTAATAATTATTTTTATTATTAAATCATATTTACTAGTTATGTTGATAAAAACCATATTTTTGTAATGACCATTAACAAGAATTATTGTAACAACCATTAAAATAGATTTTTTTAAATATCTATTAATGTTTATCAATACATAATCTTAGTTATTATCAACTATTATAATTAACTAGTAGTAGTTTTGTAATGTTATATATTTGTCAGCTTTTAATTTTTTTAGATACTTCATTTATATTCTATTTATGTTTTTCTGAACAAAAATATAAAACAAACTCTATTTAAAGAAGTTATTTTTTATTATAATAACTGTAATTTAAAAGATTGCATTGAATGCAGAGGTGGAAATAACACTTGTCTGGTGACCAATAAAATTCCTGCTGGACCAGTAGAAATTCTGTCTCTGTAATAATAATGAATATTATTCAAAATGATTAATTATATTTTATGTTTATCAACCAATTTTCTGCCAGAACAGTAAGAAATTTGGCCAGATCATTAACAAATTATTGCACAAAATGTAGCTTTAGTATCAAGAATATTTAGAATTTTATCATGTATTGCAACTATTTATTTGTTATTGTCCTCATAATATTGACAAATAATATATTGCTCTTTTTGAGCCGAGATGTCATAGTCAAAGTTGTCCATCTGCATACCATGAGTTTATTATGCTGGAATGAATTGAATTTTGCTACATATCTTAAAATAAATAATTTTGAATCCAGCCTGTATTTTATGTAGCCCAAAAAGGATATATATATATGGCATACAAGCAGAAATTTTATATGTAAAAGAATAATATAGGCTAAAATATCTTGTGACATATGAAATAAAACACATTTTTCATCAATATAAAATATTGTCTTTCATTTTTTTGGAGGGGGTAAGGGTGTTACATGTAATGTATGCACCCCATTCCACTGAGAATACCTGTAGTCATATAAACAATCCAGATTTTTTTGCATTTTTGCTAATAAGAAAAAGTTTTGTGTTAACTTAGAAATATCTAGTGAAAATTCATATCCACAATACATAAAACTATTTTGCTAATCTAAGTCCAAGTCTAACTTTCTACTCACATGTACAATTTTCAAAATTCTCAAAAAGGCAAAACTGTTGACTTTGTTCTGTGCACAATAATGCCCACTATATCCGTAATGTGTGGCTTGTGTCTGTCAATTCATCATAACAAGTTCTATATAAATTGGCTTTAGAAAAAAATATTGCTATTTAGACAACTCTCAAGCTTACTTAAACATCTAGCAATTTGTTTAGCATAAGAGTTGTAGATACCAATTTTTAATAAATAACAATATTTTTTATTTATTTGCAGTAAAAATAGTATTATGGATATGACTATTGATACATAAGAACACATTAATATATTGTTGTTGTCTGTTAGTATAAAATAATAATTAAAAAGTAATGAATAGAACTTTGTAAATACATTTAATTTCCCTTGAACCCCCCTATAGGAAAAATATAATAATTTTGTTGTGATTTCTTTTGTCATAAATATAATCAAATGCTATTAACCCTTTCTTTATGGGTGACCAAACAGTTGGGTAACGACTTTATAATGTGATAGATGCAAATAAATTTTTTTTAAATATCACTGGAATCAGTGTAGATTCGTTAAAACTATCCTCCCACTGGGGAAGTGTCATTTTTCCCATTATAAACACCAGCTGGATAAAGTGGAAAACATTCTCATTGGTTGAAGCTGACTGTCCCACTGTCCAGAATATAAAGGAGAGTGGAAAACCAACTCTATTCTGATTGGTTAGACAAAATGCATGTTTTCCTATTATAAGATTCTTATTAGATTCATGATGTAGTTAGAGCGCTCACACATATCGATTTATATTTTGCTATGTTGATTATACTTTTGTTCACTTTTTATCTGAATTAATATTATTCATTTGTGTATATAATCTAATATTTATAAAGATTAGATTATTATCACATTTTGTAAAGATTTATTAGTATAATATGCATACATGAGAAAATAAATGACCCCTTCTATTCTCTATGGTACTATGGCAAGTTCATAAAATTGACAGTCTTCATGCTTTGAGTGGTTCTTGTATGCTTCAATGTATGGTTCTCAATGATTGAATACTGGTATTCAGGAAGTGTAATTTTATATATAGTCAGATAATAGATATGCAGAACACTTTTTACAAATTACAAGATTCAACTTCCAAAAGTATATTTACTAAAAAAATATTGATTTTCATAATGTCATATAATTCCATACTCATGATATATTACTGATTATAAAATTATATAAAAGAAATAATATACTAATAAAATGTGTTTCAAAAATCTATTTTGTACTTATTATTATAAAATATAAATTTATATATGTTACACACAATTTTCATTTGTTTGCTAAATTTATACTGCCAAATTGTATGTATGTAATTGTCTGTAATTGTAATCAATTGTTCAGTGCATATAATATAACAGTCAACATTAGGTTGGCTGATATATATATTTAACTTGGTTTTGCAAAGTCAGTCCTATATATAACTTTCAAGAATTATGTATAAATCATCTTTGACAAAAAACAGTGGGTACAAGATTAGATTATAATTGAGTTTTCTTACAATAGACCACATAATTAATATTTCCTATGAAATAAACTAATGACAAGTCCCTTATGTGATTATGTAATAGTTGCATAATTGTTTTTTTGCATTTATCAAATGTAATTCATGGAGTAGTATATTGGTATATCTAATGATATAATTTTGAGATATTTATTTGCAGAATTTTTATCATTATAAAGTAAAAATCAACATTCACAATATTAGATATAGCTTTCTTATTTCCGAAATACAACTTGTTTTATTAGTATTATACTAACTTATACTATTACATTTATTTATTTCAGCAAGATGAAGGATGAGAAAATTAATTTTTGAAGTCACATTCATAAAAGCAATGCTAAATCTGAACCCAGTCATCCCAATAACTGTAGATGTATACCTCCATGAACTGATACCTGATAATGAAAAACACACCCAGACCACAAAGAAACTGCTGGTGTTGCTATGGGTTTGGCAGTAAACCAACACACAACATATAAGCATGTCCTGCATTTGCAGGAACTCCCAGTTATATATGGATAAATTTTTCACCATTACCCTCCTACTGCTCATTTGATATAATTGTTATATTTTTGTATTGGTATATAATTTTTTTGTATCATGAATATAACTTTGATTGTTTTTAACTCATTGGTAGATATTTATTCTTTGCATTACATTTTTTGTTGTCTGGTATTCATTTTATATAATATAATAAATATATTTTATAAATTTTTATAATCAATAATTGAAATAATAGTATAGGTGATATATACAAGTGATATATTTTGAAATTTTATAAATTTGTTACAGAAAATATATAGATCATAAAAGGGAAATAAGTAAAGAAATACTTAAAATTATATAAAATATAACAAATAATTTATTTCATTGATTGTTCAATAGTGAACTTCATTTTTATTTATTAGGATGTGTTATGGTAAGAAAATTTATAATGGTTGCGACATCAAATGTATTGAGAAAGATATGCTCTATTTCATATCAGTACTTTGTAATTATAAAGATATTTTGATTATAATAATATTTTAAAATTTTTATTTAATTGCATATTGACTATGACAAACCTTTTGTGGCTAAAGGGTTTTGAAAAGTCTATTGTAATGTGTGGAGAATGAATGTGTGACAGTCATGCAGTGCTTTATCCAATCATATTTAAATTTGGCTAAATTTTATTAACATACCCATAAAGAAAGGGTTCAATTATAAAAAAATCCTTTTTGGATAAGCATTTTTTTAAATGTATAAAATATTACTGTAAATATATTTATTATTTCTGTAAACCCAATTAATATTTCTGTAAACTCAATTAATTTATTTATGTATACATATTCAATATTTCTGTAAACACATTCAAATTATTTTTGTATATATTATTCAGTGTGTATCAAGAAAAATGAAATTTATTTATAAATGTGTTTACAGAAATATTTTTCTTTAAATGTTTATTATAATGGTTATTTTAAAATTAAAAGGTTTATTTGATTTTTTCTGGCATATTTTCAAAATATTTTTTATAACTATTTTCTTATAAATAAAAAAAATATAAAATACAATATTTCTGAAAATTTTATCATTTCATTTATATTTGGATATTTAAAAAGAATCTTTTTCTGTAAACAGATTTATAAAAATATTTAATTTCCTTTGATGCCCCTATTGGAAAAAATATATTACATGTTGGTCAATGCATTTTTTGTTATATATACAATCAAAAATACTATTAATTAAAATAAACATTTTAATAAACATTTAAAAACCATTATTTCTGCAAACATATTAGTAAACATTTTCAATTTACCTTGGTATGCCCTTTAGAGTGTATTTACAGAAGAAATAAATACAGATTTCAGAATAAATGAATGTTTACAGAAATAGTTTAAAACATTTTTTAAAAGATGTATCAAAATGATTATTTTAGAATTAAATAGCAGTTTTATTGTATTTATGACTAAATAAGCATAACGAAATTTATAATATATTTTTGTATATGGGAGACCAAGGAGTGTTCACATAGTTCTATACTCATTAAAAACGAATTTACAATTTTTAAATCGCTATTTCAAAATATACGTTAAACCATCTCAATGTTTCTAATTTTTAAATTATGTTTTGAATCAAAATACATTTTTTAAATTAATAAAAATCAATTACAATGAATATTAATTTTAATTCTCAAGAACGATAATCACTATCAGCTGTTATCATAATTAATTCAAATGAATAATTGCTACCAATTAAAAGCCGTTAATTTATTTAAACAAAATTAAAATAACTATTTTTTCAAAAAATAAATTTTTTTCTTCAAAAATATCACTTTTGAAATAATCGTTATGAAAAAATAAAATATTCATTGTCAAAATTTTGAAAAAAATGTATTAATTTATTATTTTTAGAATTAATATATTAACAAATTAATGTTAATAATATTTTTACGCATTTGTTATTTAAAAGCATTTATATTTATTTATAGCTATTTCAAAAACTATGATAAAAATTTAGTGTGACAATTTGTATTTTTAAATTATAAGAATCCATTTCTTTAAAAATTGACTAATTTAAGTATTTAAATTTAAATCTCCGCATAATTATTTACAAACTCTGATTACCTATTTTAAAAATTTATATAAATATAATTGTTTATACCTATATAGTAGTAATTTAATTGTTGATGATTTTGTTAAATTTACATATATCTATCTATACGTGAGTAAATATAACCAAAATAATTAAAGTTATAAAAGCTATTAGGTACTATTTCACTAATTGTATGTGCATTGAAATTACTAAATAAATTACAATCATAATAAATTATTTTAATAAATCAAATGAACGAAATCAGACATATTATATAATTCAATTTTGTTATGTTTTATTATCTATTCCATACATTATGGGATATATCTATGTAATATTACTAATAAATAAAATAGGTATTTGCTACCATGCGCGCCGCCAGGGGGGGGGTCGAGGGGTCGAACGACCCCCCTTCAGCATGGATGGCGCCTTTTAAAATATAATTTGGCGCCCCTTCAGGAGCGGATACAAGATATTCTAAGGGGGTGTTCGTTTTTTTGTTGAAAATACCGCCCCATATAATTAAGGCTCATAAAAGGCGCCCAATCAAGCTGATAAA
>JAUZNC010011696.1:10917-30321 GCA_034780395.1 Vannuccia rotundouncinata | reverse complement strand
TGTTTGTTGAATGAAGTTTATGGTTTAATGTTTCTTAGTTTTTTGTTTTTTTCTATTAGTTAATAGTTTTCAGTTTTCAGTTTTAAGTTTGAAATTTTTAGTTTAATAAGGTTTTGTGTTTTATGTTTTATGTTTGTTGTTTGAAGTTTAAAGTTTGTTGTTCTGTGTTATTTAGTTATTTAGTTATTTTCTATTAGTTATTAGTTTTCAGTTTTTAGTTTTTAGTTATTATTTTGTTAGTTTTTGATCGATTTCAAAGATTTTTGAACCGAAAAATGCGCAATTTTAACAATTTTAAATAAATTTCACATAAAAGAAGAAAAACAGTCGAGTATCGACTGTACACCCCACTAGTATTTTATTATTATGTTTTGAATTTAAAATCTGACTTGATCTAAACCATAGACATTGCACTAAAATTACAACTATATATAATAATTATAATTAAAGTATAGATATATAATGTAAAAAATAATTATTTGTCTCATAGAAATTGCTAAATATAGAAATTATTAAAGTATTTGTGTCAATTAAGTAAGAGAACAATCAAGTTAAAAATTAAAACAATGTATTGTAATATAGAAATAGTATAGAAATACCCTAAACTACAGCTTAAACTATGTAATGTAATGTCTATGAGATATTTACAATAAAATTACTATTAGTATAATATCAATTATTGTGAATTTTTAAAAATTCGTATTGTAACTTCATGATTATAATAATTGAATAAATTATGCTGTTCATAAATCTGAAGATATTTTTTGATGTTAGAACTAATCTATAACATGAAATATAGTTTACAAAATTTGGTTCTTTTAATTGTAGTCAGCCTAAAATTTATTGGTAAGTACCTACCATATATATGTAAATTTTTTAATAATAATAATTAATAAATAATTAAATTTTTAAAACTATCAAACATAAATTGTAAAAAAATAATATCAAAGTCTTTTGTTTATATTTGAATTTCCCAGTTTTCTTTTAAATTTTGGTCGTCGTGCTATAACACAATAAACATATGTATATTAAAAATTTGTTCTCATGAATATGAGATTTCTGACTAGATTTGTATTGTCTTTAATTTATTTGATTCGTTGTAAGATTTTAATCGTATTATAGGCTTGGTTACATTGATTAATGTAACTGTTTCTTCTTTCAAAACTTTAAAATTTAATTTATTAGTGAAACAAAAACGCGGAAAAACTTAAAACTCTTCCAAATGCAAAGGTAGACAGACTGAAGTAATCAATTATTTATAAAATAATTTTATTAATACATTAAAAGGTCTTTTATAATATATAGCAAAATTTTCTAACGCGTAGTTACAATTGAATGATTTTTCTCTTTTTAATGTATTCATACCAAATTATTCCAAACTCTCCAAACTATTATGGTAGGTCTGGGAAATATTCGTTTAAGAATTCAGCTTAACTATAGAAGTCCATAATTTACTACAAAGTATAATCATAATTATATATTTATACTCTATGGAATGGGGCGACGGAAGCTATTTTAAATGGCTGCGGCATCCGGCAGATGGGCGCCATTTTTAGTAACTATAATCTTCAGCATAACGTATTTATCGCAATCGATCTATTACTAAAAAAACGTTAATAATACAATTTTGTCCCATTATCTGGATATACAGAGATAAACATACATATAGTTAAAGTACCTTTTTTGAGAACGAAAACACTTTTGTAAGACACCAAAAAAGGGCAATTTTTTTATCAGATTTTTAATATTACTCATGATAATCAATTAATCTGCAAACATTCAAATTTACAGTTTTATCTTAGACTAAATTTGCATTAAGGCCTCCTACTTAAATATGTAAGTTATTTGCAAAAGTACTTTAAAACTTTCCAAATATTTGAACACTATTATGTATAAAATTCTAATCATGGATCATACGTCATGGGTCTTATATTTATTCTCTCCAAAAATAAAACAAGTTAAGTCTATCTATAATAAGTTGAGTCTATATTATTGTGGAACACTATATCTATCTATAGCTACCCTGCGAGGAAACGGCTGTTTTGTAACCATATAGCCCTAAAACCACAATGGAGATATTATCTATAACCTGCGGACAAAATACAATGCAACCTGCAAAAACCTATAAGCAATTTAATTTTTAAATGATGTGTTTTCCTAATTATATTTTATAAATGAGAGATTATTTTCATGTATATAGAATGGGTTTCAAAGATTTGTATTCATTAATATTTTTTATGAATTGAATAGAAGTATAATTTTAAACTTTTAGATACCCTAACTGTGGAATTCTTTTTAAAGAATCCAGAGAATTGGAAGGAATTGAATGTCGAAATTCTCTGGAATATAACATTAGGTAATTTAGATGCTTTAAAATTGAAAGCTGATGAACGAATGGGGTGTTTCACAGTACAGATATCAAGGACACCCCCAGTTTCTTCTTTGAATACAATAGAAGTACGCACAATACTGTCACAATCCCTATTTAAAGTCTTTATGGTTTGTAATCCTAATTTTTTATTTTTTCCTTATTTAATAAAATTTTGATACATATGTAGTTATCTATGATATGTAGTAGGTATATGGAAAACTTTATATACACTTTATTTAAATAAAGAAATTTCTTTAAAATATGTAAAAATATAAAAATAGATAATTTTTTTAAATCCCTTAATAAAAATTTCTTGTTTATACAGGTTGCAAAATATTCGTGATATGCCTATTAATTTTGTGTTACAGATTATAATTAGATTTCATGAAGGAAATCCAATAACAACCGCAAGATTCTTTTCTGATGTCTCTAAAAACATTACGTCAAATTTTACTCTATTTAAAATGAACAAGGATCCACAATTCACAACGTATCCACTATATGGTAAACTTTTATTAAATGATATAAAAGCTCGGCCTATTACTAATTAGTAAATATAAGCACTTTAATTACAATATAGTTAATAATCCAGAAATGACAATTTTAAGATTACGAAAAATATGTATAACTTAACCATAGAAAAACTAAGATAGGGGGTCAAATTGACCCACACATTTTTAAAGAGCTCTAGCATGCACAGGAGTTTGTCAATTGGTGTGAAATTTTTAGTACCTACCTAACTTTTATTGGGCTTTCGAATAATGTATAAAAACATTTTTTGGACCACCTTTTTATATTATTATTGATTATCGATTTTTGACTTTTATAATCAAAATCATTAAAATCGTTATTCTAACTCTCAAAGATATTATATTGATTCCAAATTTGGTACACACGTTGATATTATGGTTAGGTATTATAATCCTACCTTTATTTGAATTCAGATTACATTTACTTTATGATCCAGATCTGATACACTTTGATCTGGATCAAACTAAAAATCGTGATTTTGGTGCACTGAAATAAAATTTGGGTCCAAAATTACATATGCTTTCTTTAATAGCAATTATACAATGAATTCCAAATTCAAAAACATCAGATATTTATTACTATGTGATCTAGATCATTCTATTTTATGATCTAGATCACGGGTTGAAATATCCCCAAGTCACTTTTTTATATTTTTGATGATCAGATACCACGAAGTATGATATAAAACAAATATACATGGATCTGGTTTTCCTTAAAAAATAATGTAAATTGCTTTTTTATTTAGAAAGTTATAATAAAAACATCTTTAAAAATGTAAACATTTTAAACAAGTAGTAGGTATAATTTTAAAATGTATACCAATCGATAGAATTCATGACCAAGAAGTTACTACAAAAAAATTGAAATTTGGTTGCTTCTATCAAGAGTTGGGGATGTGGGTCAATTTGACCCCCCATAGTCTTTCTAGGTGTATAAAAACGCTTAGTCGTTCTATGGTTTATATGTATTATGGGTATAATAATAAGCGTGTATTTAATAGGTAAACCATACAATAATGAGATCTATGTACATATGAATGATATAGGTAGTTAACATGGTTACTATTCAAATGGAATTGATTAAAGCAGTAGTGTAAGGGAAGTAGGAGTGAAGACGTAGTGGGAGGTTGGCACATTTTTCCTGAGTGACGAAGAGGTTTAGGAGACAGCTTATGTAGCAAATGAGTACTTGAAGCCATGGCTTTTGTAACAATTTAATAGATTGATGCAGACGCGGATTTTGAGGGTTTCTGGAAAAAGGATTGGAACGTTAGAGAGATCGATGATCATTATTACTATTCTTTGAAATTTTTTCAGTATATTATTCTGTTTGGTATTTATGCCAACTATAAGAGAGGTCCAGCATAATTATATTCCAAAACTGAGCGGATAGACGCGTAATAGATATTACAAAGAATCTTTCTGGACATAAGAGGTTTTTTTAGGAAATTAAAATACAAAAACCTTTCCTAATTTAATTCGTTTTTATTAGATAATGATTTGTATGATATAACCATACAGTCTCAAAACATATGTTAATATGAAAATAATCCAATTTCATTACAATTCGATTTTTTTCAGATGAGGTCAAGATTAACCTTCAAACCATAGCAGCAACACAAAGTCTCATACTATTCCGATTTTTTGATGAAGTTGGTCCCATGGAAGAGTTTCATGTGATTTCAGATCAGAACTCGTTTGGAGTGACTGGTTTTTATGAATTTTACAAATATCTACAAATTCGTGGTTTTATAACCAGCTTAGAAATATGCTTACTTATGTATAGCACGCACGATCAAAACTGGAAATTTTCAAGTGTAATTAAGCGATAATATATTATTTATTATAACTAAGAATTGTTTTGAATGGATGTGTGTGTGTTTAAATCTTGCAAACATATATATGAAACTAAAATTAAAGAAATCTTATTGAAACTACTTTTAATTACCAAATTTTAATTTGGTTTAAGAACCATATTATGGTAAAGATTAATAGATGAATTACACGTACTTATATATTATTCTTAATTATATATTTAAAACAATATTAACTTAAAACCTTAATAAAATATTACTCCTATATAAATGATATCCTATTTTATTATAATTAAATAGTTAATAAAAAATCCTTTCTTATATTTTCAGTTAAAGGTATTCACCGATGAATATAATTATGAAACCAATATGTTTAAACAATTAAAGCCCAACATCTGTCACAAAGTGATAATTCATCTAGTGATACCAAGCGACAATTAAGTTGAAATAATCCATTTTCTCCTAAAGATATTAAAACTTTGTTACACAAATGCATCAACATTAATTTTATTGTATTTTAAATTGTGTCTAAATCTATTATTGTAATGATTTTAAAATTTGATAGCTTAATTAGTTTATTGTTAGTAAAATGTTTGTATTAAATAATATCATAAAAAAGTGTTTTTACTATTTACAGAAAGAATATCTATTATATAATAATTTCAAACATCAAAAAATGTAAAATTATGCCAATTAAATTACTGCATATACAAAATTCGATGCTACCCGGAGATTAATATAAAAAATTCTAATATAAATTTATTCGTGAATTTATCAATGTCAATTAACAATGTATTAAAATCAGCTAAATATCCTTGACTAGTATATTAATAAATTGTTTTTTTCATTAAATTTTAGCATATATAATCTGAAAATTGTTAGATATTACAAGTCTAATAGTTCTATTAATTTCTTTTCGTTATAAATAATCTCAATAATAATAATTGTTGTATATATTCATATCAAAATATGACAAAATTATCGCCCCAACTTTCAAAATTACAACAACAAAAAATCAATGCCAGTCACTGATTTGACTTTTATTAATAAAAAATATATAAATTAGCATGTACAGGCAACCCAATAATATGCACAAAGAGAAAAAATAGTACTTGCAATCATCACAATCAGTCGCGAGTATAATGCTTTCATAAGTAAGTCGAGGTATAGATAAGGATAAAGTATTTATTGTGTAATTATCAGAATAAAATCAGAAGAAATTGCCGACAAAACAAAGATTTTGTGTGATAGAATAGTTTGGGGTAGTAAAAATGTGAATAAGAGGGGGAGGGGGGCGTAGGGTCCAGTTGATGTAAATATTATGTCCTTATGCATACACTAAATATTCCGCAGAATGTGTGAATAGGGTTGAATAGCCTCAAGTATTGAGCTGAAAAGGAGATCAAGAGAGGACTCAATGAAAAATTATTGCTGATAATAATATTGCTTTTAATAAAAGCAAAATTCTCCTAGAAATTTTTGAAAATAAAAACTGCAGAAAAAACAGTTAATAATTGAATTTAAAAAATTAACTTGAAGAAGTTTGAAATTATTTAATTTTTTTTTATATTTTAATTTAAATAAGACAAGACTTCTCCTTACTTGTCCTCCCCATTAGTCAATAACCTCCACATAATTGGCCGGGAATAGACCCCGCTGTCCTTTGGTGTTACTTCCAACCCACCAACCTTCGTCAACCATCTCGATGTTATCAATTCTCTCACCAGGGTCGAAGGACAACTCGTCTTCTTCCGCTGTTAACACGAATGAAACAATATTTTAAATAAACTCTAACTATATAATACAGACTCTTAAAATTAACAAAAGAGAGATTCGCGATGTATATAATGTTTAGTATAGTTATATCTCTATGATTTCCTCTCTAAATAATGTTTAGTATAGTTATATCTCTATGATTTCCTCTCTATATAATGTTTAGTATAGTTATTTCTCTATGATTTCCTTTCTAAATAATGTATAGTATAGTCATATATCTTCGACTTCCTCTTTATAAATATAAAATATAGTTATACATGATATTATATATAATATAGTTATATGATTTCCACTCCACATAACGTACAGCATATTATATTTACTTACTCGCTTCATAGTCATACAATGCAGTGGCAACTATATTGTCTGTAACCTGTAAGCATAAAAGTTGAATGTGATCACGGGATAAAATGAAATAGTTCTGAAGAGAATGAACTTACGTTTTGATGTTGCATCTGCGGCTCACTAGAATAAAAAATCAAAAAAGATTACTAAATCTATTTGAATCAAAGTGAAAACAAATATTATTCAGACAAAAAATGTGTATCCCTGATTGATTTTATTAATTTTCACATTCAATCTTTAATTTTTATAGAATTATTAAATTAATTAATAATATTTCTCTTCTTAATAATTTGATTAATTTCAATATAAATTATTAAATTTCTCCATTTTTACTTTTTGTTATATTTTAAAGTTTACACATGGTATCTAAGAATAAAATTTCTTAATCAATACATGCATAAAAAAATCACTAAAAATCAATTCATACAATTTTAGTTAAAAGTGTTACAACATCAAACTTACTCAAACATTTCTGGTTCGTGTTCGCTAACCTGCCGAAACTTGAGATTTGCCTCCTGAAATATAATTACAGAAGATACAATGTCAAAAAAATATGATTCAAACCGTCACAAAGTTACTGACCAAGTCTAATGGCCAAATTATATTAAATTGGTCAACAGGTGGGTAGGGTGTATAATTTTATAAATTAACCAAAATTACATTATTTAATTAGTTTTCATCTCAAGATAATGAATGTGTAACATTGGCACCGGAAGTTTTGTAATAAATTGTAACAGAGTGAATTGTTTGTCAAATAGCATTCTTTTAACGCTTGGTGACCCTACTTACTTGACTCAGCTGTCTCTCCAAAGCAATATCCGACTCCCTCTTCTCCCGAATCTGTCTTCTCTCCTCTTCCATTTCACGGGCTTCCTCCTCACGGCGAAGTCTCGCTGCGTTAGAGATTTCTTCAGCTGCACTCGGCTTATCATAGCTGTCATAACCCTATTCAAGTGTAATTACATAAATTAAGTTTAGTGTTAAGTCGCCAGAAATTAAAATATAGCTGACATATAAACATTTAGCAAACATGATAATATTACTTAATAGTAGTATAAGATTAAATAAAAGAAAATAATGAAAAATGAAAAATATATTAGAAAAAATTTTATAACTTACAGCAGAAGTATCTTCCATATTATCATTATTTGTTGAAGTCCTGCGAGTATCTTCCATATTTTCATTATTTGTTGAAATCCTACGAGCATTTTCAATGTCGGCTCTGGGATTTGCCTTTTTGTAGGATGAGGCCTAAGCAGTTAGAAAATATTACGACAAGGTCTAATAATTATAGAAATATCAATCAAAATACAAAATGCTTTATAAATAATAAAAGTAAATTAAATGCAGTCTTTGTGATAAAATTAACCACTACTACCATGGTACAATTAAAAACAAACAAATTTATATTTAAACAAAATTATTAATCGAAGTTTCGATTAATCAACGTCTTCTTCAGAGAAAAACAATTTTAAATTTCCGAAGTCTAAACATAAAATTCGGAGATTGAATCAAAACAGTAAAATTTGTCTATTTGAAACCCCTAAGACTACATATTTCTATTTCTAAACGTGGACTTACAGCTGGAGAGGGATCATTGTCTGGATCTTGAGCAGCCTTTAATCGTGCCGCCTTTATCTCAGCCATCGGGTCCACTTTACTGTAATTGGCACCCTGAGAAGGGACAAAATAAAATTAATTATTGACTTTTTGATCATGAAGTTGTTTTGAGACCACACTGTCAAAATCAACAAGTTAACCAAGCATAATAACTAACTCACTGTTGTAGTTGACGCCGCCGTGTTCTGACTATCCCCTCTTGAACGGGCAGCTTTTATCTCGGCCATTGGGTCCACTCTGTGATAGCTTGATCCCTGAAAATTATAATCGATTGAACAACAGCGTTTACTCTAAACTGATCAAAAGGTTAATTTGGCCATGCAAACTAGAAGACTGTAAAGAATAAGTCTCGAAACATGCATAAAAACTGAAATATCACAAAATATACATTAACATTGATTAGCACGATGCACTATTACAATCCCGATTCTGTATGAGACTAAAGAGCATTTGTTAATCAATATTTGAGACACTTACACAATATATATTTGTAGTGTCTGCCTGGGGGATATTAAATATTACTCAAAACGAATAAATTATCTAGGTGTGTTTGTGTCATGCAATTTGATCGCTTAAAATAAATGTACCTACGTACTGTTTTCTTAAATAATCATGGTGGATACAGTAATTGTAACCAAAGGATCTACCTATCTACCTGGTGTCTGCACCACTTTCTCACAGGACTTCTAATTATGTGAATTGAGAGACGAATAAGATGTTTTATTGTTAAAAATAAAACGATGATAATTTTTTAACACTATATTAACAGCTGAAAGTTGTTTGAAAGTAAAACTTTATATGTCATGTACCTGGGCGAGGGCAACTGTGAAAACGATATAAATGTAACATGATTCATATTGCAATTTGAAGGTAATAATAATTATGTTCTAAATATGGACATACCATTGAACTTTATACCTGAAAAGAACTTATAAGAATAAATCGTTAAGATAATAAATAAATTGACTCATGTCGAACGATTTAGAAATGGTAATTACCTGCCCTAAACCGGTTATATAAGAACACAATTATTGTTTAGTATAGCTGGCTTTATCTAGCTCTAACATACTATTTAAAAATACTACAATTTAAAAATGTAACATAACATATTAGTTCGGTTTGATATGTTATACCGCGCGCAATTGCCTAGCAAATTGATTTTTATTGCCGATTCTGATAGATTTAGGTCTCAGCGATTGAAAAATGGTGACGTACAAATTTTCAGACCTCTGGAACACATTTTATCGGTCTCGGACAGAGGATTTCCTAATAATAAACCGATTTTGACTATATTGCTGTCTTATTGTAGGTTTATATGGTGCTTAAATTATATCAGACCGAATCGTCACAAAAGTTTGAGTCTCAAAGTCATCACTAGGGTTTCAGACCCATCAGAAGGCTTCCAGGACTAATCGAAATCGATGATCTGCATTATTAAACACATTTTTGACAATTAAATTGTTATTTGAAGTTTTTATATGAAGCTATTTATTATATCGCTTCAAATATTCAAATTAGTAATTTTGTTAACGGCCCCCTGGCTCCAAAAACTCAGCATGCATGACCACCCAATCAGTGTTTTAAAATCTAACATTACCTAATCTTAAATCATTAATAAGGACAGTCTAACTTTTTGTACTAAGTCAACCAGGTAAAAATTGTTAACAAGCTAGTTTCTTTTGATTATTCATCTACATGTATTAAGAGTATATATACCCCAAAAAAGTTGACCAAAATGTGACAAGGAAACATTGTCAAAATGGACCAAATTTAAAATGTAACATGTAAAACATGTATCTACGAAAGAAAAAATAGAAATCACAAATAACTGCTTTATGATGCATTTTGGATGGATATAATATATTACCAATAGATAGAAACATGTGCATAAAGTATCTAAATACATAATTATTATTTTGAAAAAATGTCCATGTATGACGTCATAGACATAAATTATGTTTTTAGTGAATATCTCAAAAAGGAAGCATCTGAGACCCAATAGATACATTTTGGAGCAGAGCCACATGAGCGACTAAGTAGGTCCGGGGCCGATAAAAATGGGTTCCAGGGGTCTGAAAATTTGTACCGCATCATTTTTCAATCGCTGAGACCTAAATCTATCAGAAACTGGAATAGCGCGCGGGAGCTATTTTTATTACATACCAAACCGCACTCTATAACTTCATTTTATAACAATTCGTTGACAGTTAAAACTTTTCTTGTTTAATATGTTCAACCAAAATCATTTTGCGAGCATTATTTCTATAATATCCCTTGTTGTTTATTTTAATAACCAACAATTATTACAAAGACGTTCAGGATTAAAGCGGATACAAATCTTGTATATTAGCAAGTATACACATTACTTAGGTAATATAAACAAATACCAAAGTTATTCTTCACCAATTTAGTAGTATACGACTTGTAAACTACACAACTAACAATTTCAACCGGATACAATAATATGTATGATCATTTTAGTAGGTATAACAATAATCTACCACAGCCCGCTCTTCAAACCAATTGACACACACCAAGCCACAAAGATTAAACTGTCTTATAATATGTATACTATATTATTTATAAGAAATCTAAAGCCATATAAAGACCTACCAGAGTGTATATATAGTAATACAGTAAAGAATTATTTTTATTTGTTTCTGAGAGAATTTTCAGAACTATGTTTGTGTGACTGTGTGCTCATTCAAGTGTAACTTTCCTTTGAACAAAAAAGCTCTGCAGAATAGTTCAACCTGATGAGATATCTCATCACGGCACGGTTGCATAAACCAATCATCAACGTTTATAAGAATGACTCACCACTTTAACAGGACCTGATGAATCTTGGTCACTTTGATTTCGAGCATTCCTGAGTTCAGCCATAGGATCAACTTTTTTATAAACGGAACCCTTAAATGAAAACATAAGCTTTTCGTAAATATCATTGTTATGAATAGAATCACAAATTTTTCTTAACTATTAGACTGACTATTAGAACATTTTGTGAAGCCACTATATTACTTGAATAATAATGTTAATATTAGTAACTTTTATAAATAAGCTGTAATTTAATTGTCCTCAAATCTGATTGAATAAGTGTGTTTATGACTCACCACTTTTCCAGCTGATGAATCATCAGAAGGATCTGCGGAGCGCGCTTTTGCGATTTCCTTTGAAGGGTCAACTTTGGAGTAATTCGTGCCCTTTATAATATATAAAGTCACAAAATGTAGTTTTTCTTACTATTCAAAAATATTTAAATAAACTTACAACTCGTTCAATATTAGAGGATGTATTTGAATTACGTCGTTCTTTGGTTAAACTTGCAATCTCCTGCGAAAGAAAACAACAAAAACCATTTAATTGGAACCTTATGTACTGTTACGGTTTAAAATATGACACAATATAATATATTATGATAACAACTATGAATCTAGATGGATTATCAGACAAGTTTTTTTATAAAAAAAGTATTATCAAAATTTAATTATAAACTGATAAGATATTAATAAGTAAATTTTCTTTTACAATAAATGAATTCAGATAATTCTCCCTTAAAATAAATATATACACTTCCTTTCATAATTAGGTTAAAGTTACTCTTTCCTATATATTAAGGTCACACTACACATATAAAAGTTTAAAAATTATTTATTTAGAATTATTAAATTGAAAATCTTACAATATGGAACCATTTATTTAGATAAGATATTAATGAAATTGTTCTAAATTGATATTCGTCTTACAATAATGACTTTTTAATCTGGAAAAGTTGTACAGGTTTGTGCATAGATTTTTAGTTATTCAATAAGTTATAAATTCTATAGAAGTATAGTGTGTAGTTGCACAAAATTAGTGCCTGTGTAATGAAAATCGATTTAGTGATAAGTAATAAGAAAGTTAGAGAGTGCGCGCTGAGTGTTACAACAACGTTTATCCTTCACGACAGATATCAAATTGTTGATTGTAGACATATAGATAAAGTTATATAATGGTTGAATAATACATGATTTCCTTTATATAAACACATAAGTAAATGATTATTCAATTATCGTATTGCTGAAGTAAAGATGTTTATATCCACAGTTGCTATTATTTAATAATGTATCACATAAAAGAATTCCGGAACATTAAGTGAGTATATTATTGGTTAAAATGGAATTTGAATATTTTAAGAAATTGAATATTTAAACACCCCAACCACTAGAAGGTTTTAAACAATGATTTCATTGAAAGTTTGTGTCTAAACCTTTTCTTTCTAAATCATACTCACAGCTTCGCGTTCCTTCCTGGCAGATTCCCTTTGATGTCGACGTTCAGCCTCAGTTTCAGCCAAATTATCAACCTAAAAGGGACAAGTCGTATAGTCTTAGTAATTTGGAATATAATTACCGTGACAACCACTTTCTGCAAACACTTACGCTAACATCGACGGGTTTATTGCCCTCGCAAGATTTCTCAAAACTTCTCTGTTTGGCGAGAACACGCGAGCGCTCAATGTCTGCCTTCTCGCGAGCCGCAGTCTGTAACATGGTAATTTATAACCGTGTTACTGGGTGGTAATATGCAGACCAGATATTATATTTAGAGAACTACTAAATAGAAAATCAGATTTTTGTAATTTTTACGAATATTTTAAAATAACATTACAGTAAAATTTAAGTTTTGCATACTGTATAAGAATACCTAAGCAAGTTGACAAAATTGAAAAAAAAATATATATAAATTTTTCGGTTAAAAATTAACTACACTTAAAATCATGTAAAAGTAGAGTCAACTAAATATTTTGTGTTCAGTCGAAATAAATAATTATTAAATCAATAAAAAATTTTAAATAGGAAAGTTTAATTGGAATAAATCAATATAAATAAAATTAAGTATTCTAAAATTATTTCAATGGATTGACGATTGATGAATATATAACCTAATAACTTTAGTATCAACATTTTATATTTATATTGGGAAGAACTTCCGTTATACATTAATTTCATAGATTATACAATGTCAGATTAAATATGAATATTGCGAACAACATTATGTCCTAGTATCTCTTCTAAGAAATATATACATTTAAGTACAGTGATATTATGGGCACATATTCCATAAATTGATATTAAGTAAGTAACTATTGGCACTCATAGACATAATGTTAGTTCAAAGTTTGACATCATTGGGGTAAGAATGATTTGATATAACCAAAAAATACATAAGCGTCGATTATCGATTATTGTGAAAGTCATCAAGATTCTCCACAATCGATAAAAAGCCAACAATCTCTAAATATATACATAATAATATATAATTGAGGAATATCACAGCGTGAAATTTTCGCAAACGTGGAAAACAACATTTCTTTTTTATTGGAGTATTGTACATACCTCTCCCAAATCTCTGGACCGTATGTCAGCCTCGGTTTTAGATGCCTCCTTTTGCATTCTCAGCTTATCCTGGGCCTTCCGATTCGATTCATCAGCCTGGTCTTTTGACCAGTAGCTTTCTCGATTCTGCTTTGCCAGTTCGGCAGCAGGGTCAACCCTCTCGTAAACTGAACCCTATCGGATAATTCACCGATGAAATGTGACAATTCAATGATTTTAAAACTAAATAACAATTCAACATCTCGAAAAAAAAAGAGTCGAAAACTCATACAAATTAAGGTGTCTCATCACTTACAACTTTTGTTGGGAGATGAACGTGGGTGGGCTTCTCTTTGTGGAAGGAATAGTTAGATCCAGACGCTTTCGATACTTTGTCCTTGATCTCCTGCATATCCAGATCGTCTTCACTCCGCGCGTTGATCGTCACATGGATCGTCTATAACAGATATGGTGATTATTCCAAATTACCAAATTTATTTTGACAATTATTAATATCTCAAAATGAATCAATACTTTGCAGAATCGTTGAATATCCTGAACGTGCTGACTGCATGTGAATTTGCTCTGTTCCGGAGCTCCTGCTCCTTGCTGAAGCAATTTTAATGAATGAAAGATATATTAATTCAATAATGATGGAACCTCTAATACAAAACATATCTTAACTATCAAGTATCATAGAAATTACATATATATATGCTAAACTTACAATTTGTAAGATTTATTCTGTGTAAATTATTTATGTATAGAATATCCCATAAAATTTTATGTTTTTGAAACAGCAATTACTTCAACATTTAATTCTATTTAAAACTAGAATTATTTATAGCTTTTCTCTTTCTCATTACCAGCATGAGCGTTCAAGTTACAGGAATTCACAATCTAAATAACGTATTTACCGAACGAACAAAGTATTAAACAAAGGCCGAACGAATAACGCATTTACTCAAATGAACAAAGTAAGCATTCTAAGTACAAATGAAATATATTCATACCATATCTTTCACAGCTGTGACATATGATGCAATCTACATACCAATTACCATGCCTTGTTATATTTACCGACTTGTAGTTTAAAATTAACAGGTACAATTTTATGTGTGCAAATGTAAGCTTAGTTAACGAATACGTGAATACAACTTAACACAATGTATTACCTACTAAACAAATTATGTAATAATCGTGTAGTATATATATGAAGTAATGCATAAAATAAATTAAATTGCAAGACAATCATATCCAACGTGTCCGTTTCAAAGCAAAAAATCGACAATGAATTCTTACTTGCTATGAAAATGGCGAAGATTTTGTTCAGTTAGCGGATATCATACGAGTATGGTTAGCAGATGTAAGAGTAGAAAGAATGCCCAAGGAGGAAGCAGAAATGGTCGACACTATTCTACTTATTGCCAGAGAAGAACCTTTTACTACTTTAGTGAATGTAAACGAACAACTTCAAAGAAGGCTGCCAAACAAGCCACACGTCCATGTTAGTACCATAGCCAGGTATCTTCAGAATAATTTAATTTCTGTAAAAATCGTTGGTAAAGATGTAGACGTCCCTCGACAACGCAATTTTCCAGTTACTAAAACGCAGATTTCATTATGCCACTTGGTTTACAAACTTGGGAATGAATTCAAGAATAATTTACATTGATGAATGCGGTTATAATGTCTACACAAGAAGAACTCAGGAGAACGTGTGCGACGAAAAGTTGTTGGTGTAAAGAGGTCGAAAAATCAATCTAATTCTGTTAATCAATCCTGATCTTGGTTTGATTTATTTTGATCTTCAGTAACAGACACTAACTCACCAAAGATATCAAGCACTTATCGATGAACTCATCAATGAAGCTGCACTGCGCTTCCAGACATGGTGTGCATGGTACAAGATGGAGCAATACCTCTTTTTAACCCTACAATTCCTCCCCAACATGCAGATCGGTTTAATGTGCCCACACTACCGCCAAATAGCCCATTTTTAAATCCAGTAGAACATGTGAATAGTTGCTTTAAAGTGTCTATAAGTAGACAGTAACAACAAGTGTCATTCTAGATGAACTTCTTGATCTGAATAGTGCAAGTGTTGCTGAAGGCCTTTCACAACAACAATGGCATTCAAGAATTC
This sequence comes from Vannuccia rotundouncinata, assembly GCA_034780395.1. Taxonomy (NCBI): domain Eukaryota; kingdom Metazoa; phylum Platyhelminthes; order Proseriata; family Coelogynoporidae; genus Vannuccia; species Vannuccia rotundouncinata. Next base: position 14,362 of record JAUZNC010011696.1, on the reverse strand, counting down.
TGATGCAGTAAATGAAATTATTCAACAACATTTAGTTAGCATTTTCTTAAACTGGTACTTTATTTTTTCAGTTTGACATTATGAAAGTAAGTCTTTGAAACTTAAATCCTTTATTTTATATCCTATTTTCAAAGGTATAGTGAATGTGACTTTTGGTAAAAGTTATGCTGGTAACAGGTAAGAGAAATTCTAATTATAAATATATCATTTATTAAAACTAAATTAAACTTTTCATTAAAAAATTACTTAACAATCTTACCCAATTTATAAAAACAAATTTAGGGAGATTTGTATTTGAGTCTATAATACGACAGTATCCATACATAATTTTAGAACCAATAAATTCATCAGCCATTTCATCAAGATCATCTGGAAAATTAAAAGGAAGTTAACAATAAGATAATAATTGTAATAGATGTTATGTAAAACCTTTTTCTTCAATATTTTTCAAAATATCTATAAGAAAATATTTCTTGGACAGTAATATTTTTCAAAAGCAACTATTAAAATCATTTCTTATAAATTATCTTAATACACCTCATAGAACTCTACTATTAAAACACTGGGAAATTATTCTGTTAATAAAAGTTAACTAGTAAATGTTGTAGAGGTTTTATTCTTACCTCCTGATTCCTCTATTTTAAGTGTGTGAGTATTCCCAGTATATGCAAAAACTACCCTGAAAATAAAATTATAAATTAAAGTAACAAAATGTGACAAAACCACAAAACAGATAATATTGTTAATTACCATGACAATTTTCCAGAAACAAGTGTTTCAATAATTTGCCTCAGGGATGCCCCATTTGTATTTAAATCCAAAGGCATAGTTAGCTAATGACCTGAAGTAAAAAGAAATTATTTACATTAATGGTTCTAAAAATGGAAATGTTATGAAAATAATAATTTTATAATGTTCATGTTCTATTAACAAATAATTTTTAAAAATCTGAAGGTAAATATTAATAAAGAAAGGGTTGCATTTGAAATATATATATATAATTAAATTAACCAAATTCTATGTAATTTCATAGATATTAAATTAAGAATAATTTAAACATATTTAATTGAAAACTAGTTTATTCCAGTCTAATTTATATATATAAAATTCATTATAAAAAAATAATATTATTATTAAATATATTAATGTGAAAAGATTCAAATTTTTTTATAACAACTATTTAATCAGTATATTATAATGATAATATACAAAGTGATCCAAAAGTAATGCCTGAAAATTCAATTATTTAATATGGATTTTTTAATAACACTATTATTTAATGGTTAAGTATGTATTTTTATAATTAGACATTGCTTTTAGACCACCCGATGTATATTTACCATTATCTATTATTTCTTGTTTTATTAAATAATCAAATTGGCTATATAAATATTATGCAGTATTTGGATCTGATAAATAGATTGTATAAATATACATATTTAAACCTATGGTGATAGATAGTTAACTCATGTTTAAAAACTTTAAGGCAACCTATGCACTGTAGGTATTATAGGATAAGCACAAACTAGATTTTTTTGTACATGGTCATTATAAAAAAACTGTAAGAGGTGTTTAAATCTTTTTATATATTTTGGATAGTGCCATTGCATATCTATCAGGATTTCACATTGATATCTTTAATAGATCTTAAGTTATAAACTGTCAAAAATCAATATTTTTCATATTTCTTCTTCTTTAGACCCAATAACTTTAGCTGATTTAAATAATTTTTTAATAAAAAATGGACAGAATTTAAATAAAATGAAATAAAAATGTAACTTTATTTAGCTTTTGATCTAAAATTGGTCATAAAACAATCATTTTAAAGCATTTTTAACATTACAAATGTACTTATTGAAAACTATACCATCAATATACTTTAAATTAGAGGGTTTAATAAAAATGCTATTACCATTATTTAAATATTCTAAAATTGGAAGCAATTTCTATATTTCTAGACACAGTAATCTATTTTATCAATTGATATAGATTTAGAGAGAAACTATATAATGGTCCAAAGTGTATAGCTTAAGAACATGTTTGTCAGTTTATTGTACATTGTCATAAAATGTATTGATTTTTATATGTGTAAGCCACAACAGTTTGGAATGATATTTACTGTGATATTATTTTTAAAACCAAAAAGGCAAAAAGTGTGTTAGCTCATTGATATTTCACAAAAGAATTGATATATTACCAGTAACATAATATTAGCTCTGAAACAAAATTAAAAAATATTTTGGGATAACCACATTTCTCAATGGTGGAGGATACTTTCTGTGAGGATACCCTCTCTGTGAGCATTGAAAAATCCTGGATCTGCTAGTGGTTTCTATTCATATATAAAAGCAAAATTGAAAATACTTTGTTTATAATTTATTGTAGCTTATAACTATTTAATTTTAATATATTTCTTAGTTCTATTTTGTATTTTGAATCAAAACACAATTTTTGAATTATACAATATATTATGGATTATATATATATATTTGTAAGTATAAACTGAAATTAACATACAAACAGAATTTTTAAATTAATTCAATAACAAAAAGATATGAAATATTGAAATCCTAAGTTTTTATATGCACATGAACTAAACAAGGAAAGCAAAAATAATTAATGTTGTACTTCTTTAAATATCGCTCATAACGCTCAAATATTAATTATAAATAGTTTTATTTATTAAAACACCAGAACAGGACACGCCCTTTATCAAGATAAAATAATACGCAGGTACAATTAAAAGAGCCCCTTCCTCTCTAAAGAAAATTGATCCTATTACGTCCTTCACGGATGAATAATATACCTCTTTCAAACCTAATCACTAATTGTATTCGATTTAATCTCTTTGCGTTATAATAACAGCCACTTCTTCATAAAACTCTGAAAACCAGGCCTGATAGTATAAATATTTACCTAAATATATTATTTATTTAATTGTATTAAATTAAATAAGAAAAATTAGTCAAATTATTTTTAGTAGAAATACAAAATGTATGGATATATATGTAGGGCCTATATATGGTTATGTGTGGATATATGCTTGGATGTGTAGCAAAAAATGTATTTATTCACTGCATTTTATTATACATATACACGGATGGTCTCGATGGTCCGCCATTGATAACTGAGGATATATCTTTAGTTGATATTCTAATAAAATATTTTATATGTTTCATATAAATAATTCTTGTAACATTTTATTTTGTACAATATCGTTTTTTTATATTATTGCAATACTAATTGTATACTATTAATTGTAATTATAATACATATATATTGTACCGAGGTAATTGATTTTAACAGAGATACACATTGTGATTCAGAGGGAATTAGTGTCAACGCAGTAGCTTTTGGGATCTGACTATACCTAATTAGACTAATTGTCTTTCAAATTCGAAACATATATGTATATATTAAGGGAATCGCCTTCATTAATCTGTAT
>JAUZNC010011696.1:0-10817 GCA_034780395.1 Vannuccia rotundouncinata | reverse complement strand
ACCTAATTAGACTAATTGTCTTTCAAATTCGAAACATATATGTATATATTAAGGGAATCGCCTTCATTAATCTGTATATTGACAATTTTAGCAAGAATATCGCTTGCATCCAAAAAAAACTCTTTATAACTATAATACGCTAAATATAATTAAATTAAAAAGACCCTTAATTTAGACTGTACCATGAAATTAAATACTTTTGAAATGAAAATAATTTTTAGATTTTAGGCAATTTAGGATCAATTGATTGATCTATTTAAGATTATTTTGCACAGATTTGTTTTAAGAATAATTATACCAAAAAATGTATAATTCCTCAAAATTAGTCGTTGTCGTAGCTGCAGTCGTCATGGATATACTACATAAATAATCTTTAAATATCTAAATTACATCGATCTAAATAAATAAGACTAATTAGAAAATAAGCGAACTATAATCAAGTCTTGATTGCCGGCCATAACTCTTCGTGAAGTACTTATACAGACGAATACCGTCAAACTCTCGATGGCCCCAGCCACCATATACATTAAGCTATCGTATCGAGGAGAATTAGACGACATATTATGCCAGTTGCATGAGAATCTTGAACATATTTAATTAGATAAAATAGATAAAATAATCGATCCAACTTTTAAAATTAAAACAAAAATTGTGCGAAAATGTTACTTTTATTATTAATAAAAAATATAAAACTAAGTCAAGAGAGAAAATAGAATTTCCAATCATCACAATCAGTCGCGAGTACAATGGTTTCATAATTAAGATGAAATATGGTTAAATATAAGAATTGGTATTGTGTGTGTATACTTTTATTAATTTGAAGTATAAAATATAAATAAATTTGGCGATAAAACAAAGATCCGATATGATAGAATAGTTTGAACAGTATAAAAAAGTAATTTATATAGAGGGAGGAGGTCCAGTTAATGTAAATATTATGTCCTAACGCTTACACTAAATATTCTGCAGAATATGTGATAGTAGACAGGGTTGAAAAGTGCTTAATTCATGGGCGATAAACGAGAAATGAGCTCAAGTAATCAGCTGAAAAGGAAATCAAGAGAAAAATTAAACATAGTGCTGATCAATTTTTTAATAAAAGCAAAAATAGGAGAATTTTCGTAATGAAATTTCTGGAAAAAGTTTACAATTGAATTTAAAAATATACTTTTCAGCATAAAAAGTATTAAAAATAAAGCTCCACAATAATGGAACTCCACTCGCAAAACATTGTAACGGGTGTAAAGCTATTTTTAGAATACGACAATCATCACTAAAATGTTGATACTTGAATGTTAAACACAAAAAACTAATTTTAGAATTCTTATGGCAGCCGAAAGGTCCAAAGCAAAATTTACCTTGATAAAAAAAATTCACGTATTTACAAAATATAGTAAATCAAGTATATTGAAACAACTATATATTGTTTGCTGCATGATTCGCGTACATGTTTGTAAACTTAACACACATTTCAATAGTTTATCGTGTTACAAATAGTAGGTATAGGCTTCCTGAGAATCTTGAAGTGGGTCCGGCGCGTTTTCAGAGCACGACGCTGAATAGGGGATCTACTGTCCGCTAAGTTTGCACATCACGACTTACTAGATTTTCCTTCTGAGCTTCATCCTATTCGACTTTCCATTGCAAATTTGAATAAATATATGACTCTTTGAAGTTAATTGTGTACTTTATGGGATTTAAAAACTTTAAGGAATCCCAAATTGTAAATATCTAAATTGAATTCCAAAGGTCAAAAGATTTAGGATTGTATTTATAAAGATGTATATATATATATATATAAGTATACTACTGATAAGTAATTCTATAATAAATTAAAATAATACAGGCAAATTATTTATATTCATATGATATTTGTACACATTTTTTTTAGCACGGATCACCATCCCTTTTTCAAAATAGATAGAAAACTCCACCAATAGTAAAAGTCACTATTTAACAAAAATTAATATTCGTGAGACCGATACATTTGTAACTGTTGGAGTGCACAACTGAGTTTCCATTAATTAATAAATAAGTTGTCTTTATAAACATAATTCTCTATAAATAAGACATAGACTATAGGTACTTCTCCTTACTTGTCCTCCACGTTAGACAACAAGCTTCACATAATTGGCCGGGAAGAGACCCCGATCACCTCTGTCGTTACTTCCACTCCACCAACCTTCGGACATTTTCTCGATATTATCAATTTTATCGCCAGGGTCAAGGGATAACTCGTCTGGTCCCGCTGTTAACACGAATGAAATAATATTTCAAATCTATTCTAAAATATTCAAATCTATTCTATGCGTACTCTTAAAATTAACAAGAGAGTGAGATATATCTCTATGATTGCAATATAATACGGTTAAAGTTTTAAGGAGAGAGGTGGCCTAAAGTGGAATTGAACTAGGACTGCCTTCAAACCCGAAGGTAGCAAATTCAAAATCCCGGTAAGTACTAAAACAAATTGCTCAATTGATTGATTAGTTAAATCCTGTGGCTACTATGAATACTACCCTGAGGTCAGTGCATTTGCACAACTCTTATATAATGAGATGTAAGGGACCACACAGCAAAAATGTATTAGGTGTTATGTCATGTTAAAAAGCGGCGTTACCTCAATATATGAGTGTAGCAATCCATGGCTACACTCTTAACAGTAAAAGAATGGAATGTTTATTACAGTTTAAAATGTTAAGGAGAGCGGTGGCCTAAGATAGAACTACTATACTTACCTTCAAACCAGAAGGTATAGCAAGTTCAAATCCCGGTACATTCTCAAGGCTTTAATAAAATGATTTGCGCTGCCGCATTGAGCTCAATTGATTGATTAGTTGAATCCTGTGGCTACTTTAGCTACTACCCTGAGGTCAGTGCATTTGCAAAGTTATATAATGTGGGGTGAGGCCACACTGTAAAGTATTATTTGTCATTTACTCTCTAAATAATGTTTAGTAAAATAATGTTTAGTAGACAGTTTTTCCGAATGAGAAGCATAATGTATAAAAGTATAAATTTACTTACTTGCTACATAGTCATACAATGCAGTTGCAACTATATTGTCTGTAACCTGTAAGGATAAAGGTTGAATGTGTTCACGGTATCAAATGAAATAGTTCTGAAGAGAATGAATTTACGTTTTGATGTTGCATCTGCGGCTCACTAGAAAAAAAACATAATATATATTAGAATCGAAGTTAAAAAATTTTATTTTCAGACAAAATTTTGTCAAAAGATAATTTCTCAACTGTGAACGTTACAAAACTGTTACATAAATACATCATTAGTTCACTTAAATGAATTCTACCTTCGGTGTTACGATATATTGTATAAAAAACCAATCAACAAATATCTATTTCCATAAGTAATCTGTGGTAATAAAAACTTCTGGAACATGTAAATCGTCGTACATTCCAAAAACCTGTTTTTCAAAAAACACTAATATTATTTTTATAATAAATAAAAAACTTTAACATGAAATAATTCTAATAAGATTTTTTTTATAATATTATTTCATGAAGTAACACTTAATTACACAATGCACAAGTTTACTTTATATTATTTTTTCCTATAAATATTGTTCATTACTCACCACATTTCATATAGTATACATATTTTCAAAATTAACTAGGTCATTATTTTGTGTTATGCTCGATTGATTTTATTATGTTTACGGTCTTATGGGACAGCAAAGTTACCTCTCCAAACGGCAATATAAATTCAAATGTTAATTAGTATCCTTATTGTGTCCTGATTGGTTAATTATTTTCGCGTCATAATAACAGCTAATATGGTGTGATATAAATTTATATCACATTTATAATTTAATAATAAATCGATCAAATAATAATATTTCATAATAATAAAATTTAATAATAATAATTAATTTAATAATAAAATTACATATTTAAAATAACATTCATCTAAACTTACTCCTTTTCTTTACTCATATCGATAAGCACTGGAGATTTACACTAAAATATAATTGCAGAAGACACAAAGTCAGTAAAACAGTTGATACAAACTGGCACAAAGTCACTGAACAAGACAACTTATTGTAAACCATAACAAATTGGTTAACTGGTTGTACCTACATTTCCAAAATGACCTTACTTCAAAATTATAAAAAATAGTGTCATCAATAACAATTATCAAGATTCACCCCAGACTTAGGCGAATCCGGAAAGCAAGTGAGTGTTATTATGTGTTTCTTACACTTAGATATTATATCCTATATTTCATTATTATATTTATGTTAAAATCCTTTACAATTATTACAGATCATGTCTTTATGTCATACCAATTAAAAGATAGATGATTATATTTGATTTGTAAAAATTCAAAAAATGTTATTGTGAAAGTGAAATGTGAAAACGTCTAATTCAGTGATTAATGCTTGATAAGTTTAGGTATATAGAAGGATGGTAGTGTTACACAATGTGAAGGGCCACCAGTGCCTTCTATAGATCACCCGAATTCCACAGGAAACCAAACCCTCTGTCCAAATTGGTCTGAACTGAGGCTGGGAGTTGATATCTTAATTAATTAATTTTCTTATCACAAATGTTACTGGTGCATCACAAGGTGTGTCAAGGTTAAATGCCATTGTTTACAGTTAAATAGTATGTACATATAACATAACAAAATATCATACAATAACTAAATACTTGCCTAGATTTACATTGATGCATTGACTCAGTGCCACCCAGTATATAATATGAATTTTTATGTAACATTTTAGTAAAATTAAGTTTTAAGACATTTGATATTACATTTGACATTTAATAATAGCTTCAAGTAGCTTTTTGATCATCAAATAAATAATCTTTTACATAATATATTATCTTCAATAAAACATTCTTCTTTTTAAATAAAACATTAAGCTTCTAGAATGATTCTTGTTAAATATTGATAAGCATTAATATGGAGAATGTATGAAAAAATGTGAGAAAGTAAGTTATGAAACATATTGTGTATATTGTTCTCTTAAAATACTGATATTAATATTAAAACATGATCATTTAAAATATTTTTTGGGTTATTTGTAGTTTGATGTAATTAAATCTATACATTAGACTGTGTATTAAATAGACTAGGCTAAATAGAAAATACTATAAAAAATAATTTTGCTTATTTTCAAACTTTACAGAGTACTTAGCCACATAGTGGCTGTGTGGTTAAAGTCTGGCAATGGACCCAAAGCTGCAATGTGGTTAATATGGAAAGTTATAAAACTTAGCCATACAGCAAAATAAAAATATTTGTTTTTATATATAACTAATAAAAATAGATAGATTGATTTCTACCATCCTAAAGATGAACTGAAACAAAAATATGTCTCTATAATAAAACATCAATAGTTTATCCACATATACTATACATTCTTGAAATGTTCCTGATATGTTATGGATATATTGGCTAGCTATTTTCATAATGTATTGAATACATTATATTTTCTTTTCATTTAATAAATTTATTTTATTATCTTAAAGCAATTTACTTATAGATACTATTTTAATATCATGCCAAAAACTTACCCTTACTCCTAATAAATCAATTTGATTATAAATAGCTAGATAATATTTACATAACATGTCTTTTGTTTAGTATGATATTGACATGAATAGAACTTTGTAAACATATTCATAAACATATTTGTAAAAATATTCAATTTCATTTGCCTTTATGAAATAAAATATAATAAATTCTAAGTAATCATTTTGATAATTTTAAAAAAAATCTAGGTAAATGAAATGTATTACAAATGAATTAACAGAAACCTATTTTTTTAAATGTTTATTAAAATAATTAATTTAGAAATTAAGTGTTTTTGATTCTATTTATGACTAAAGAGAGCATAAAAATGTATTATATTTTTTCCATAAGGAGGACTAAGAAAAATGGAATGTTTGCAAATGTGTTTAGGTATGAATGTGTTTACATAATTTATTTATTAACATCAAGTTTACAGTTCTGACATATATTTAAAATGGTATCTATATATAAGTATTAAATATGTATGTATGACATAAAATATAAATTTAAAGGATTCAACATGTATAATGTATCAAAAATAGCTAAAAGGATATTTCATGGTTATAGATAAAATGTGGTGCCAATGCCAAATGCAAAGGATAAAAACTGATGTTGATCTAACAAAACCTTATGCAAAATAAAAACTGATTACAATTCCTGAAAACCTGATTCCAATGCCAACATTTTTTCACATAAATAATATTAAAAATGAAAGAAATAATTAGTTTGTTTTTATCAATATGAACAAAAGGCAAAAATATTTCATAAAAGAATTCTGAAATATTTAATTAATGTCATCTTAAATTTGAATTAGCAAATCTAATTCCAATTGCTATAATAACTCTGATTCCACCATAGAATAGTAAAAAATAACTCCAATTCCATTGTAGAATAGTAAAAAATAACTCCAAATCCACTGTAGAATAGTAAAAAATAAATTTTAATTCCACTTATTTAAGTTAAAATTACTCTGATTCCACCTTAAAATAGCCTAACTAACTCTGATTTCATAGTAAAGTAGCTATAATACCTCTAATTTTACTTTAAATAGTAAAGCTAAAATAACCATTTTTAATCTATATTAGGTAAAATAACTCTTATTCTACTCTAGAGTAGCCTAACTAACTCAAATTTCATTGTAGAAAAGCTAAAAATAACTCTTATTTTACTTTAGATTAGCCTAACTAACTTAAATTCTAATGTAGAATAGCTTAAAAATAATAAATTTTACTCTAAATAAGCAAAATAACTCTAATTCTAGATCACAGGCATAATAAAAAATGTTTACAGAACAAGTGGAATCAGAATTATTTGAGCAAATCTTGAATGAAATCAGTTATTTTAGCTAATTTACAGTTGAATCAGAGATATTTTAGCTAATCTATAGTCGAATCACAGTTTAATTATAGCTCATCTAGGAGATAGTTTTGCAAATTGAAATTGAAGTTGACATAAATATTTCAGAGTGATTTCATCATATAATTCTTTTATAAAATGTTTTAGTTATTTTTATTTTGTTACTTCACTTTTTACATATTAATAAAAACAAAAATAATTATTTTTTAATTTAAATTTAAATTATTATTTATCTGTCAAAATTTTGGAATCAGAATCATGTTTTCAGGAATTAGCATCGATTTTTATTCTGTGCAGATAAGATCAGTATCAGGTTTTGTTAGATCCCTTTCTGTTTTTATCCTTTGCATATTGCATTGGCATCAGGTTTTATAAATTATCTATAACTTATTTCCATCACAATATGTCATGAGAATATCAACTATCAACAAATATATATATATTCTATTATCTTTAAAAAATCTATTTGGATTAAAACACGGATTTGTTATGATTAATTCACTCAGTAACAAAAAGGTTAGAAATATTAAAATATATTTATACTCACGCGAAATAAAGAACAATATTATTAATGTGTACACATTTAAATATCGCTCATAATATGTATTACAAATAGTTTGATTTATTAAAACACAGAAAAGTATACTACAAATAATAGTATGAATATATCGAAGTATTATTTCAAACATATTTCTAAGAAATTCTATAATTATATATATACGTATTTTAATAAACCTTATAATAAATGTCAATCAAATGACTCCCTGGCGTGAAACTCAAGTAAACGCGCGTCTGTTTATGTTCGAGATCGCAGCTTGATCGAGTTCGAGACAATTTAATCGATAGGACGGAGCGAATTTGTATTTAAACACACAACCATGAGGTATATCGATTAGCTTTAAAAGTCTCATTTAAACTATTATAATAAACAAAATAAAAAAACATCTATTAATAAAACAGAAATGAAGCATCAGTATATACATGCATCGAAACAAAATATAAAAAATCAGTTTTTGGTAAAAGCATAATATTTTTGATTATTTAGAATATTGTAAAATTGGAATTTTTAATGATTTTTAGGATTTTTGTGAAAATAAATACTATAATCATATTTTTTCATACTTTTGTATACAATAACAAAATTAAAAATTATTATAATTAAAAAAAAATTTAATTACATTTGAATAATCTAGTTAATTTTACTTATTTTGACAATGAATTTTGTAGCTATAATTAAAATAGAGGCATTTAGGATCTAATTTATTAAAAGTAAATATTACGATCTATAATAGGAAACATATAGGAAATATATAGGAAAAAATATAGGAAACACATAAAGATGAACTTAATTATATGCGATATTATATTTAAAAAAGACATATTAAAAAATTATTATTCAATATATATTTGCTTTAAAATGTGAATTTTTACTAAAATTTAAATTGTAAAATAAAAAAAGCCATAACATATTTTGCCTAATACAAATTTTTGATTTTTTGTACTGGGTATTGATGTTTCATCCAAATTTTCTGCAAAAATATATTTTTATAGGTCAACACCTAATTTGATAGTCTTAAATTAAATAAGAGAAGAAAACTTTTAAATAGTGTAATTTTAGAAATATACCCCCAATACGTACCAGCCTGTTAACCAATTTAATAGCTAATAAGTATTTAGAAAAAGCTATAAGTGTTAAACCGTTAGGCTTGTTCAGTGACTTTGTGACGGTTTGAATCAGCTGTATAGCTGATTTTGTGTCTCCAATAGGTACAATTATATTTCAAGAGACAATAAATCGAACTAATATCGAATGAAATAGATGAATGAACATAAACAAACAAAACGGCGGATCAAAAATGTTTATATCACACCGGCTTTAAAATTATTCTATATGAACTGATATAAATAATTATGTATACATATATTTGACATTAAATCGAAATTTGTCAAATAAGAAGTGTTATCTTACATTTATTTATTAGCAAACTATGTTTATTTTCAAATACAATATAATTAAAAATCATATTATACATAATAGTGAGGTCGCTTACGGGCAAAAATACAAGCAATCGTTATATTCCAGTCAGATCAGCATACAGTCAAATCTCCCTACACCTCATAAGTAGGTCAACAAATAAATGTTGCGCAGAGTTATAGATTTAGTTTCGGTTACTCGTAACACGTTTTCATTTTAGGTAAGTTGAAAGTTTTTTCTCTTTATTTATTAATTAAAGCTGAAGTCTTTTATGATAATATACTGTTAGCGTTATTTATCTAAAAAATATTGCTTGATATTTCTTGGAATTGCCCTATTTTCACTGGTTTTAAGAATTTGCTATATATTTTTTATGTTGTTAAATTTTATAATTGTTCAGTATTCATATGGGTTATTTAAAAGATTCATTACATTGTCAATAACAATTTTTCAATTCTTTTAACATTGCAATCAAGTATAAATAAATATTGATTTACACACAATGGGTGATGGGGACAAATATATTTTTGGCTTGTGTGTTTGTTTCTCCTGAAATTTGATGAATATCCATATAAACATCCATGATTATATAAGATATTTAAAATATTTGCATCTAAGAGGAGTTTTTGCTACAGGTATTATACAAAATAAACCTACCTACAACATAGCATAATTGAGTTTATTTATATATATTTTGACACATGATAATATGTATTAACAATTAACATAGTAAATTATAAACCAGATACCAAAAATTATAACAAGCATCTATAGTATGGTGAGAATGGATTTCTTCATATTTGTATCTTCATAATCTTTTATTTAATAGTAAAGCTAACTTTAACTAATAGTATCTCATGAAGTGGTTACCTTTAAGTGGTTACCTTTAACTTAATTGTCCATCCTTGTAAATTTTTAGAATAATAAATGTATAAAGGAAATTCATACCTCTTTACCAATTACACTTTTATTTGTATCATGTATTGAATGATGAGACTGACTAATTATAAATTTAGAATTTTTAATATACTAATATTTTATTTAAAGGTAGTTGATATGTGCCAAAAATTCTGGCAAATAAAAACAAAATTAGATTTTCAGAAAATGATTTTAGACTACTTGGATGTGCAATAAATTTTAATTAAACACAAACACTGTTGATTTAAACACATAAGTTGGTTTAAAGCTTTGTATTGATTTTATTATTTAACATTTCCATATTTTTATAAATGAAAATTTTACAACTTTAAATTCATTAAAATCACAAAAATAGACAATCACAAAAAAATCATTAATATACTAAATCTGTAGATGCATGTATGTTATGAATGTCTTTTTTGAAGACAATTTACAACTTTCTATACACTTTCTATTCATTTTCTGCACATACAATTTATGTTTTTAAATACCTACCAAGAATAAAGTAAAAAGATCCAAATAAAAAACAATGTTTGGATTCTAAATTTCATTTGTCAAATTGACCCTATAATATGATACAATTACCATAAAATTGGATCATTTGGTATAAGTAAGAAATATCATGAAAAACAGGCAATCCCAAAAATATTTCTAAATTTTCCCCCCTTCACCTACAAAAAAGAATACATCCTATCTATTATAGATGTTGTATTATAGTGCTATTATATGACCTTGCACCCTTATATGATATGCTGCATTATGACCTTGTGCCCCCCTTTAAATATTTCTTGGACTCCACCTGAGAATTATTGTAATTGATTATATAATAATTTGTATATAATAACAATGTATAATATATGGATAATATCTTACATATAAATGCAATTATTAAAAAACTATTATGAATAAATCAAAATATTTTATTTTATATCAATAACACTGTGAAAAGTTGTGTATTTCTAGTTTTACTTGCTCTTTTTGTCTCATCATTCATTTTGCATATCCAAATTGCAACTACACAACCATAGTC
>JAUZNC010011685.1:8501-20262 GCA_034780395.1 Vannuccia rotundouncinata | reverse complement strand
TGTTTCAACTTTTTGTATTTATACATTTGAATTCTCGTTAAAAAATGTTCAAATAAATTATCTTTTATTTATAATATATATTCAAATATAATAAATATAAAGATAAATATTTTTAATTTTTAATTTTTATAATTTAAAATTAAATTAACAATAATTTGAGTTATTACAAAATCGATATGTATTTATTATTAATTAAATTTTATAGTGAACATTTTAAATATGAATTATTCTATTTTTGGTGAATTTTCATTATAAGATTTTGAAACATATAATTGAAACTTATTTCAAGTTTATTATATTATACATCAATCAACAAATATTTCAGAGCCAAGGTAGCTTGTCAGCCTTCCAAGCCTCCACCAGCACCCCAGTCAGAGCCCCAGGGTTGCCCGCACGACTCCCCATCACCCGGCAGGGGACAGGAGACAGCTCCACTCTAGATGACGACGCCGGGGGTGCAAATGGAGGACCAAGGGGGAGTGGAGGGGCTGTGGCACAGTCGGCCGTCAGTCAAGCTAGGAGCAGGAACCTCCCAAAGTTTATTATTCTGCACTACTCCCCTTTCAAGGCGGTTTGGGATTGGGTGATTCTCCTTCTGGTACTGTACACCGCTGTCTTTACCCCATACACTGCTGCTTTTCTCCTCAATGAAGACAAGGTGGGTGAATATGGATCACAGAGATTCAACTATATAATATACCTAGATATGAAATTTAATTCACAGACTATAAAGTAAGTTAGTGGTAGTTGGGAAACTGATCTGCCTATTTGTAGCTTTCAATATTTATGCAATTTTTAGTGCATTTTTGATAACAGTCCTGTTGTGTTTCAAACGATTTTTATACCTTTTTCATTGACAAAATATGACAATGAGAGACAGCCTTGAGGTTCTAAGTACCATTTTAACTTGTTCGTTTTCGGGTTATCTGATAATATTTAGGATTTTGCATATCAAAAACAATTAAAGGATACATCTTGTCAATCCTTTGCGAAAACGAAACCTTTACATTTAAAACAATTCTTACTAGATGTCCAATCTATAATAAATTAACATTTTAAATATCATATGGTAAAAAATTCGTCTTTTACTCAAAAGAAGTTTGTTTCAAATTTTGATTAGCAAAAAAATGTATTACGAATAAATTTGACATAATTTTATGTATTTAACCATTTACAAGGTTTAGAAATAAACTACAAAGGCTTTTAGAATGTTCTCAAGATGTAATGGTACTAGGATAGGATGTCACTAACGAGTCTAATCTGAAATTATAATTGTCACGTTATTTTTTAAGTTTATTAATAAAGAAACGAACAGTACGTGTCCCGTAATCTCTCATTTTAGCTAAAAATAAAAATAAATTTTCGATAAAAGAATTTGGAAAGAAACATATATTGAATTCTTAGTAATGATTGATTTCATAAAAATATTCTATAAAATTAATTAAAAATAGATTTATTCCTTTTCAAGAAAAAAAAAGAATTAAAACTACATTTAGTAATAGTGAACGGACATCAGTATTTCTAGATACCTGAGGTATATATAATCAAATTTTTAGGGTTGGTATGAGATTTGTTAACATGTCATTAAATATTGACTCGAGTTTAAAATTGAAACAATATCTATTAACAAAAATTGTTCAACGAACCAGTTATTCATGATGTGGTTCATATTTAAAATCAATTTCGAGAAGAATTGAAAATAAACGAAAATATATTCTGTACTATTTATAAAGTTTTATACGAAATAATTTAGGATTATTTAAACAATTTTTAAAATTTATCACTAAGATAGAGTACCATCTCCTTCATCTTTGAATGTTCGTCAATTATTAAATGATTAATTTCCAGCAGAGGGTTGGTCGCAGATGTTTTAGTTTGACAATTGACGAGCTTTATAATAATTACACATAAATATTTGAAAATAAAGGAATTCAGTTTAAAAACCCTTTTAATTTCTGTAAAGTATTTTCTTATGCAGTATATTTATATTGTATAGTTAACATATTTTCTGCTCAAAAATCAAATATATTTGACCTAAATTTTATCCAATCTAATTATGAGTTGCACAAATATCTATGAAATATTATACTTTAGAATAGCCTACAAGATATAGAATTCATTTTAAATCTTTGAGGTATAATGATACAATAGCCCAGTTCCACTACATTTTTTCAAACTGAACAGAGTTGGGTCGGATTCAAAATTGATTTAAGATCCCAATTCAGATTTTGATTGATTTATTCGGATTCAGATTGATTAAAGATCCAAATTGATTACAATTAATGTTTACTATAGCCATAAACTAACAATATATGGTCGGGGGAAACACCCCAAAGATTATTAATGAATTGATATTTATTTATAGTTTTGTTTAAAAATTTAGAAAAATTAAATTATTGTGAATCAAATTATTTAATAAGTTAGATATGTCTTTGCACATATTTAAATGTAGTAGTGAATAAAGTAAATATATTTATTTTAGCTTCTTAACGAATTCTTCTAACAATAAAAAATAATGTTTCAAGGATAAATCTTATCTTAAATACATTTAGATATTATTTAGATACTAGGGGCAATTTTCCAACAATATTGACTAGGTATCGAAATAGAGTTTCCCGATTTATTCATCTATAGTCAATAAATACAATTTTGAACATATCTATGATTAAGATTGAAGTATCCGATTCACTAGAAAGGCGCAATGTCGGATTGTGTGTCAGCGCAGCAGGCTGAAATACCAAATACACAAATCAATAAATTTGATTAAAATGACGACGACGAACTTTTTGGCGAAATCTACGTTCACTCAATGAGTTGCTTGGACAGTGAGCTCTTTATTCTGATGAATATAAGTTTTCTCAGGAATCGTCTTCACTTCTTTTCTCTCCATTCTATAACCTTCCTGTTGTTGGAAAATGCTAACTTTACTCACAGTATATAAGTCTATATCCGGGTTCTATCACGATTTTTCTGCACAAAAACAATTGATTAGGGAAAAAACAGTTTCCCCTTCTAAGTCCCCCCTTCCTTTCCTTGAACTCCTATTCTTTTTCATCCACTCCCTCGTCGGTCAAGATTTCACTCAAGATGTCTTCAAATCGGGATTTGTGTCGCATTTAGAACCGCACCGTTATTGAGAGTGGGTGTCTGTTTATTTAGTGCCGTTATTAATTTAAAACTCACAAGAAAAACCATTTTTCAGTGTTTATTTAGCTAATTTATAAATAGGGAACAAGTTTGCAATAAGAAATATTGTTTTTCAAACACAATTTAAAACTTTAAATGTTGTAATTCACTCAAATTTGAACTAGATGACCACAGAAAAAATGTTTTGGAAAATAGAAAACTTTACAATTTATAAGAAGACATCGTTACATCAATTTTGAAAATACATCAAATCAAATAATTTGCGAACGATTAGTTTTAAAATTTGTTAATTTTATAATACATTTTAATATTATTTTGTACTATACAAAAATCGCATTTCTTTGAAATCATATTTGTGGAAAACAGTTAACAGCAACATATTGAGATGCAATATCTGCTTTTTACAGTTTATAAAATGGAAGAAAATAATAAAACGAAACAGTTATCACAAACATCTTCTCTGTCTTCCATATTAGACAAAAATGAAGCTGAACCAGGACTCGAGCACGCGGACCGGGGACTCTCAGACCAACCAGGCCGACCCTCTCGTCATTATCGATCTGATCGTTGACGTCATGTTCATCGCCGACATTCTGATCAACTTCAGGACAACCTTCGTGCACAACGGGGAGGTCGTTTCTGATCCACAAAAGATCGCCCAGAACTACATCAAGGGCTGGTTTTTGCTCGACGCTGTGGCCGCGATTCCCTTTGATCTTCTCCTCTTCGGGTCCGGAGGATCCAGCGACGTGAGCCAACTTTTATTGATTAAAAATAGTCAAATGTGTCCACTCGTTTCCTTCGGTCTATTGGATTTTGTGAAAATCTGATAACTATATAGATAACCATACCGGCTTTTACATAACCCCCCTCAAGAATATGATGTTCATATAATAGTTTTAAGTGCATAAAATTTGTCATGATGTTGCAAAAATTGGAAAAATCAAAGAAGAAAAAAAATTTAAATTTATAAATAATTTTTTCAATTTTTTTTAATGATTCAATATTTGATGTGTTTCATTTTTATTTCTTTTTTAATTGGTTGATTATCACATAATATAAGTAATTCAGTGATTTGCATTTATATAATAGTTTTTCATTAGCAAAATAGCAATTGCGGCTCTCATGATCTCGTCTACATGGGTCTATGAAAGTAATTTTTTGGACTAAAAAGAGTAAAACTTCATTATAATTGGGAGGCAAATCGGCCCTCCCCGGCATAGATAATGTTAACTAGATAGGAAATTTTATGATTAAACGCTATTCGAATTTTTACCAAAATTCAACGACATATCGAAGTTATGAATACTTTTAATTTATGTCTGTTTATATTTAAATTTCCCAACTGCAATACAAGAAATTCGGAGACCTTAAGTTTTTTTAATGTACCATACCTTCTGTTAAACAGTTAGTAGTTACCTTTTGTTAAAATTGCTGCTTTTGAAAATATTAATATAATCTTTAAAGTGTTATTTTTCACTCTTCTTATAAATTGTACAATACTTTATAGAAGCTTCTCTTCGAAAAGGTTGAGTGTACACTTGGGTGGAAATAAAGGTTAGGGGTTTACCATTCATCTATAAAGAATATACAGCTTTACCTACAACAGTATCTATATCCAGGCGCCGCGCAGTATTAATTAAAAATTGTGTTTCTCATGCGAATAATGAAGGCGGGATAAAGTTTGACTGCAAAGGCTTTTTCTTCTGGATACCCAGACTTTGTATAATTTATAATACGCAGATTCTTCCTATATTGTATATATACAATGTGTGTTGCATTTTCTAATTTCATGAAAAATATTTTATTTTTTTCTAAAATTCAAGTTCGTAATGGATATTTGAAGTTTTGGTGAAACAACTTAGCCTCTTTTTGATAAAGAAAAAAGCGTATATTAATGCATAAGTTTTTTATATTTTATTTATTTACGACTTTATAAATTTACTTAATTTATATAAATTATTTTTCTTATCGCATTTTTTAATGTAAGGATTCGTTTGCTATAGCACTTAATGTTAAATGACATTGACACAAAAATTTATAATTCTCGATGTTCAAATCGATTTTTCTTCAAAACGACAAAATCAAAAATCTTATCAATTGAATTTACATGAAGAATGCATTACCTTCAAATTTTTTTAATACTTGATCATCGTCAAACATGGAAGGTTGTCTCATCCGTTGAAATATTTTTTTTTCAGTTTTTTTTGTTTGTTCTCACACAACATTTTAAACAAGTTTGGATCATCTAATTGCTTGCCTGGTGGCATGAAATAGGGGAGTTTTGCCCCTTTTAAATAGTAGTTAGGCATGTACTATATTACAAATGCTTTTCTTGCAAGAGGTTGTACCGGCTGAGATTTTATTCGTCAAATCGTTTGTTCCTTCATTATATTTTTGGCAGAAAAAATATCAAACAGGGATTAGATTGAGTAAAGGAAGACTGGATTTTTGCTAATTTCGCACCCCAGGCAAACGGGAATTAGTTATGCTCGAAGGGGTCAGTATTATGCACGGTCACTGAAAATCTAAATGATAGGGCAGTTTTTTTGTCTATTCGAATGACACATGACAATTGTCTAAATTGGAAATGTCTTCTTTTTTACACCTTTATGTTACCTTTTGTTTTTCAGATTACATTTTTGTTTAAATATATATCGTAACTGTTTTGAATGTAATGCTAATTTTAAAATGATTCAATCAATAATATAATTCATCAAGTTACTGATTTATTTTATTTTAAAACACGTCCACTAGAATTTGTGGTATACGTTGAGACGAAATAATCAATTTATTTTTAAAATTATTTATTTTAAAATATAGCTGTAAATAATGATAATACAAATAACTAATTTTGCATTGCCCTTTGATAATAGATAATAAATCGATAAACCCTTAAATATTTCATTGCTTTAACATCGCAAAACAATAAATATAATACTAATCAATTTCGCCTAAACAGCAACTAGCAATGATTTAGGTATAAATTTTATTGTGAACAGTTAGTAGGTTTAATATTTCATTTATTTTCTTATTCTTCTTCAACACGATCATTGCGCATTACAGAGTTATATTAAGCGAACTGTTTTATAAATTGGTTACATGAGATAAGTTCAACAGCAGGTAATTGGGAGGTTATCAACAAATTATTTTCTTTCAGAAAACATTTAAGCAAACATAATAAACAAATGAATAACACAACTTGCTTGCTACAGAAACACATCAAGTCGCGTGACTTCTTTCACACAGAACTCAACTGAACGTGGAACCTCTCCAATGTCGGTTCATATCCTGATTTTTTTTTCTTTCTTCCATTTAAAAATAAAACTATTCACTAGAATCAATAAGCTTCTGTCTCGCTGTACTAAAACTAAAATAAACAGAGACTTCTTTGTACCAAAACACATAAATGTCTTATTCTGTTTTTCCTAAAGGCGGACATTGGACAATGATTTTTAATGAAGTATTCTAAAAGGAGCATTGCATTCAGAGAGAAATATACGCTCATAAAACGGTGGACTCATAGTGATAATCAGGCAGATACATAAACATTGTTAGTTGTGTTTGTGAGCAGAAACCGTTTTTGTTAATTGATATTTTTGTTTGAGTCAACTTACACCCGCTAGGGATATAGTTGTTAACTAAACAAATCAATATATTATGAACGCTTTAAGATAGAGACAAGAAAAGCGAAATTCATATTGAGCAATGAATATGTTTTAAATTAAATTCATGCAAACGTTTTAGAATGAATTAGATATTGAAACTTCTTTGACAATTAATGTCTCAATTTGTGAATGATTTTTTTTTAAATTTCTCAAATAATTTAAATCAATTTCTAAAATCAATGACTTTTAAGTTCAATCAATTTTGAAAATATTGTTTAATAAGATGGTATGTTATTTAAACAATTGGAACTCATTTATAAAAGTCCGAGATATGAATGGAAAATGATATGACTGAAAACATTTTTAAATCGGATTTTTTCTTCCTATTCGACTATAAAATAAAGGGATGGGAGAGCAAACCATATTACTCATAAATATTCATTTTCTATTAAAATGGCGTTGAAAGAACTTAATGTGGAATGTATGTTGTAAGTCATTAAAATATTTATTTATTCAAAAGTAAACAAACTTTTTGTATATTATACTGCATATTCAAAATTGAAATACTTTTATATATATATCTTTTCTTAGACTATGACTATTACCGGAGTTTTGAAAACCGCACGACTGTTGCGTCTGCTCAGAGTAGCTCGCCGAATCGATCAATATTCTGAGTACGGAGCAGCTGTGCTACTATTGCTCATGGCTTGTTTCACCCTGGTTGCTCATTGGCTGGCTTGTATATTCTACGCTATTGCATATGTGGAGCGAGATGGCTTGAAAACAAAAGTAATATTACGTAACATATAGAATTTTAAAAATT
Source organism: Vannuccia rotundouncinata (assembly GCA_034780395.1). Taxonomy (NCBI): domain Eukaryota; kingdom Metazoa; phylum Platyhelminthes; order Proseriata; family Coelogynoporidae; genus Vannuccia; species Vannuccia rotundouncinata. The sequence continues at coordinate 12,684 of JAUZNC010011685.1, read as the reverse complement.
CAGATGAATACAAAATAGTATTTAAGTTTTAAATGTATTTTATTTGATTGGAGAATGTCAAAGAATAAGCCTTTATGAATTGATAAAAGTAGCCAAAACAAATTTTTATACGTACTGCTTCAGAGTATAATTTAAATTGTAATTTTAAAAATTTTAACGATTAATTTTATACATAAAGTATTATTGTTTTATTTTTTTTATTTTATAGTCCTATTTTTTCAAAGTGACCGAGTGCTAAATTATTTCAGTGATTATGTAGATCCTATCTGACCAAATTATGAATAAACTGATCATGTAGAAATTGTAATACACTGTTTTTCGGAGCATATTATTTTTGTAATGTTTCAGGTTGGTTGGTTAGATACGTTAGCAACCAACTATGGCATACCATATATTGTCAACACCACCATGTCCGTGACTCAGGGAGGACCAAATATACGTTCCAAGTACATTACTGCTCTTTACTTCACATTTACGACCCTAACAAGTATTGGTTTCGGTAATGTGGCCCCCAACACAAACGCTGAGAAGATTTTTGCAATTTTCTCCATGATGATTGGCTGTAAGAAGTTTAACATATTTTTTGAATTTATTCTTCATATTTCATGTTTTCATAAATATTAACCTAACAAACTTACAAAATTGAATTTTTTCGAAAATTGAAACTTGCTACTTTTTTAGATACTTGATATCGTTATAAACAAATTTCATCCTAAATCGTCCATCTCAACTTTTTTCAAATAAATAGTTTTTGTTTCTTGTTGTAAAACGATTGAAATTGTCAACTTATTAAATTTTACTTTTGTCATTACCTTTTAATAGAACAATTACAAACGGAAAATAGAAAATTAAATTGGATTGGATTTTCATTACTTGCATAAATGTTTTCGATTAATTGTTGTTCCTATCACCACAGCTCTCATGAGCGCTGCCATCTTTGGAAACGTCTCTTCGATCATGCTGCGTCTTTATCAGGGGACCGAGGAGTACCATGAAAAGCAAACCAGCATTAAGGAGTTTATAAAATTCCATCGAATTCCCAAAACACTGGCCCATCGACTCCAAGAGTCCTTTCAAAACTCGTGGCAGTACACGAATGGAATAGACATGAACAGTGTATGTGAAAAATCAGACTTTCATTCAAAGTTGTGTCAAAGTTAAATAAATATTCATGCTCATGGACACCTGAGCAGAACGTAATGAGTCAACAATCAAACACTTTTATTGATAACAAAATTATATAAAATAAACGGATTTGGAATATTTTCTTATAAACTCAGTAACCATTGCAATTCTTGAACAAGGTAAACTATTTTGTTCAAGTTATTAAAATCATATTTAAGGATAGAACTTATATTGTATTGTTGTGATTTTGTAAATATATATATAAAACGAATAAATAAAACCGTTTTCTAAAATTCTTTTACACATTTATCAATTGTCACTAATAACAACATCCGATTCATTTTAAACTGAATTTATGTTCATTTAAATTTCTGACGATTCATCTATTATTCATTTTTCTTTGAGGACAGGTGTTAAAAGGCTTCCCTGATTGTCTTCAAGCTGACATCTGCCTTCATATGAATAGAAATCTGCTCAACAGCTGTTCAGCCTTCAGGGGAGCAAGTCCCGGTACGTTCTTTGTTTATTTATTTTTAATGTCCAAGGCTAAATAAATTTCTTATTCTGATGAAACATACATTAATATTTATTTCAAAGATGTTCAAATAAATTTTATTGTATTTTTCCAATTTTATATATTTAATTATGTGTTTTAAAGATTAAATGTAACTTTTATATTTTAATTTAAATATTTTGGATAAAATAAAAATTTAAATTTTTGTGTATATTCATCGATAAAAATTTTGAGTTTGAAACGCTGTCTTCCAAATTACGTATATAATCAAACATTATAAAATATTTCTAATTGTTTCATTACAATTTAGAAATTAATTACATTATATAAATATTTATATATTTTTATTTAAAACAATTATTTTTTGTTTTTTTGTGTGTCAAGAAATAGTATTTTTATTTATAGCAGATGATAGGTTTTAGTTAAAAAATTCTGATTATAACATCAAAGTATTTTCAGGTAGCAGCAACTATATCCTTTCTGCGAAAAGCTTTTATGAATAGCTCTAAATAAATCTGTACCTATGTTATAGGAATCGTTTGTCATTACATCAAATTGAATTTGTCATTATTCATGCATAAATAGTTACCATGGGTACCCGAATTATTTAAGCTGAACGTACATATTTTTTTGACAAAATGGCTATTGACCTAGTATAGATATAAAACAATTATAGAATTTAGATGTTAACTATTAAACTTATCCAATAAACTTCCATTTTAATTAGTTAATCAAATTTAAACCAAGAAAATAAAAATTAATTGTTTAACTTTGATCATTTTACAAATAGATAAAAACAAGAAAAGACTAAATGAACTTTGCTCTCATAAATATTCAAATATAACTAATTGGAGTATGACTAATTACATTTAAAATAAATAAAAAGAACTACTTCTTCATTATTAAATCACTTGTTAATATATAAACATTTTCGCAAATTTAGAATAATATTCTAAAACAAATTGAATGTTTTCTATCGTATATAAAAATATAAAACTTGAACTCAACTTATTTGAATGATTAAGAGCAAAGTATGCATTACTTAAAACATCAAACATTATTTTATTCACAAAGAAGTCTCGTGTCAAATTATTTTAGAATAAATGTAAAATAATCTGAATCACATTTGTCTTAAAAATGATTGTCATTATAAAATTTTAAGCTTGCATATTTTTTTACAACACTTCCCTTTATATCTAGTAGCTCTGCTATTCATATTCCATGTCAAATTATCCGTGTACATAATATTTTCATCTAAGAGTTATCGAACTTTGTTTAACTAATATTTTAACGACTATAAAGCTGGCATTAAGTTCAACAGGAAGAGAAAATTCTAAAGCTTGAAATAACTACAGAGATAAACGGAGCTATTGTTTCGTTTTTGTTTATAATGTTGTTTTTAGACGACGCAATCATTAAGCAAAGTTCAGTTTAATTGAAAAGTTTCAATACATTTAAACATACATTGATATCTGTCGAGAGGTGGGAAAGTCTGAAGTTCAACCTGATTTATCTAAAAGAATTGTCTAAAATATAGTTCATTCAAACTAAATAATGTAACATTTCCCACTTTATATTTTTTATAAAAAAAGGTTGTCTACGCGCGTTTTCCATGAAGTTTCGAACAACACACGTCCCTCCTGGTGATACTCTAGTTCACCCAGGGGATATTCTCGACGCCATTTTCTTTGTTGCCCGAGGCTCTATAGAGATATCGCAAACAACTAACGAGACCAGAAAATCTGTCATCATGGCAATAGTTGGTAAGACAAGTACAAAGTCTTTCTACCTTTGTTTTTATCATCCTATCCATAGATTGAAAATATAAATTTCAACAATGTATTACTTTTATATTTCATGTTTGAATAAATAATTTAATAATTTTTAAATTGTGACATGAAATTTTTTTAATGTTTAAATTTGTACAAATGAAATGACTTCAAACTTATTGAGTCTCGCATATATTATTTAAAAAAATTAAATTGTTAAGAATGCAGAAATTAAGATTATATGATTCTATAATTCTAAGACAAAGCTAAGACAAATATATTTACGCTAAATTGTTTATGATAATATTTTCTTCCATTCGTAGGGAAGGACGATATCTTTGGCGATGATCCGGCCGACTTTCTAGCCGGCAAAGTCAACCAATCTTGTTACACAGTGTGCGCGCTGTCTTATGTGGACATGAATAAGATCACATTGACTGACCTCAAAGAGATATTGGACATGTATCCGGAGTGGTCGGGCATGTTTCTCAAGTCATTCAGGATCACGTTTAACCTCAGTGGGGTAAGAATCGTTATGTTTAAATAGTGAGATCTAAAATTGAAACAAAGTTGGAAAACAAATCTGTGTTCTTCTTCAAGCGAAGAAGTCTCAAAAACAGAAATTTTTGGAAAATTAAAATAAATTTTATTTATGTATTTAGTGCTTTATTTGTGCAAAATATATGTTTAATCTATTCACCTGTTATTATTAAAATTATTTTTGAATTATAACTTTCACAATAATAAATAGTCACAAAATATTCCGATAATAAAA